>CM067363.1:44539579-44580457 GCA_034401795.1 Chaetoderma sp. LZ-2023a | reverse complement strand
GCATGACACGTGTGTTCCGAGTCAAACTATTATTTTTTAATATACAGCAGCATGTTTATTAAATAATAAAGACATATAATTCCACTAGTTTAGTCCGTCTTCAATTACGCGTTTGTTACGTACCTATCTACGTCATCCATTACGTCTTTGATTATGACGTCATCCTACACGTTACGTAATTGATTGTGGCGTCACATGATGGATGGGTAAAGTGGAAAGGTTAATTATTCGCGAAGAATGGATAATTACTCACACGACAGAACATGTCATCACTCTTGAAATCATGTATCCGTAAGTGTAGCCCTTAAGTCACCTTTCCAGAGTATAAACCCATCATATGACGTCATAATCAACTACGTGATGTGTAGAATGCCATCCTAATGAGTGACGCCATGAATGATGTCGATAAGTACGTCATGAACGCATATTTGAAGACGGTCTATGTGTTGTTCTACCAATTGTATGCCTTGACTATTTAATACAGTTTGTCTTGAATATTTTGAAACTAATTTGACTAAAATCAAATTAGTTACAAAATATTCAACATCTTCCCTGTATAGTTTTCAGGAAATTGATAGTTAGGGCATTCGGGGATCGATCAATTCCAACACGGCGAGGTGTGGTTGGGGCTTAGCTTCTTCTTCTTCTTCTTTTCGATCGCTGGTATCACACTTGGAGAGCCGTTCTCAAGATGAAATCTGTGGTTTTCTGCAGTTCTTCCACAGGCCCATACAGCTTTTCAAGAATAGAGGTTGACAAAGGCCAGATCTCTTCTCTCAGCAGCTGATACGTACTGCAACATTGAAGTATGTGCTCTGTGGTCTGTTCTGCTTCTCCACAAGGACAAGCGGGCGATGTCGTAAGGTGGAACCGCCTGTACATGTGTTGGTTTAGTCTGTTGTGTCCAGTTCTGAGACGAAAAATGGTCACTTGCTCTGGCCTCGAGAGATGATGGTAGGCATCTTCTGATTGAGGTGTTCTATAGAGGGACTTAATGATAGTCTTCATCTCTGTATGGGTAACCATGTTTTCTGTCTGATTCTTTTCTGCACCCACCTTTGCCATCTTGTCTGCTTCCTCATTTCCTTGGACTCCACAGTGTGAGGGGATCCACTGCAGTGCTATCCGAAAGCATTTGATGGTTTGTAGTGCTTCTTCAAGTTGTGGCAGCTTACCTTTGGTGATAGCCTCAAGGACGGAGCGGGCATCAGATAAAAAGACAATCTGTGCAATAGGGTCTGCTGTTCTGCTGATGGTATTAGCTGCATGAACCAGTGCTTCGACTTCAGCTCTGTAGTTTGTGCAGTGTTTGCCTGTCGGTATTGCAGCTGACTCATGTTGTCCGTTTGGATACTGTATGTGCAGTCCGGCACCTCCGCTCCTAATTGCATCTTTGGCTGATCCATCTGTGTAGATCCTTATCCATGTCTCCTGAGGGAACATTTCTTCCAGCATGGCTAGGGTCAGGGCCTTCTTGCTCACATCACTGTGTTCATCTTTGGTTGTGAGATGAGGTACTGTGGTGCGAATAGCTATGCTCTCTAGTTTGTTTTCCCAGGGTGGAGGATCAAGGGTGTGGTTTGGGACTTCTATTTGTGCTGGCAACATCTCTTGGTGTTTCCTTTGAAGTGCTTTTGTCTCTTTCACAAAACTTGATCTTTTAAGTCTTCCTGATGACAGCTGTGCTTGCCTGATCTTCATCGGGTGGTTATTGAACGATTTGAACTTTGCAGCAGAATTTAATAGACCGTTCTAGATTTAGCTATGCCCTGCCTATCTCTATCTAAGCTCCATCGATCGATCCTTGAGCTCCGTGACTATCAATTTTAGAAAAATATACAGGCAAGATGTTGAATATTTTGAAACTAATTTGACTGGGTGCTGTTACTGCCAAAGGCAGCACCTGCTTCCAGTCAAATTATTATTTTTTAATATACAGCAGCATGTTTATTAAATAATAAAGACATATAATTCCACTAGTTTAGTCCGTCTTCAATTACGCGTTTGTTACGTACCTATCTACGTCATCCATTACGTCTTTGATTATGACGTCATCCTACACGTTACGTAATTGATTGTGGCGTCACATGATTGATGGGTAAAGTGGAAAGGTTAATTATTCGCGAAGAATGGATAATTACTCACACGACAGAACATGTCATCACTCTTGAAATCATGTATCCGTAAGTGTAGCCCTTAAGTCACCTTTCCAGAGTATAAACCCATCATATGACGTCATAATCAACTACGTGATGTGTAGAATGCCATCCTAATGAGTGACGCCATGAATGATGTCGATAAGTACGTCATGAACGCATATTTGAAGACGGTCTATGTGTTGTTCTACCAATTGTATGCCTTGACTATTTAATACATTTTGTCTTGAATATTTTGAAACTAATTTGACTAAAATCAAATTAGTTACAAAATATTCAACATCTTCCCTGTATAGTTTTCAGGAAATTGATAGTTAGGGCATTCGGGGATCGATCAATTCCAACACGGCGAGGTGTGGTTGGGGCTTAGCTAGAGTTGGGCGGGGAATAGCTAAAACCGGAAAGGTCCATTATGGTGGCACTTCATGCGCAGAAAAATGATTTCCTGTTTATCCACCCCTGACAATATCTGTTCACAATACATTACATTGTCAAACATGAAACACGATTCGTGAAAATAAGTATACGACACCCTTAACTTTGGATGTCCTTGCTTGGTTACCTGGGAGGTCATGTAACGCGACAAACCGGTTGTCAGTACATACTATTGTCAGTGCGCGTGCGTGCGTGCGTGCGTGCGTGCGTGCGTGCGTGGGTGCGTGCGCGCGTGCCTGGGCGCGTGCGTGCGTGCGCGCGCGCGTGCGTGTGTGTCTTTGCATCCGATGCTGTGATATACCAGCACATTTACTATGCTACGGATATTCTGTAATGCCAATGCAATGCTGGATTAAGGCACGACTCACGGCATTACATCGCCGGGTCGCCCCCTCAAATAAATACATTTATCGAATTTAACACATTGGAACCTGTAATCCCGAAATCTCACTTTTACAGTCATGGTATACGTAAGCTATACGTATTTTGAAACCAATTTGACTGGAAGATTAGATTCCAGATTCAATAGCATTTTGACACCTGTGTCAGGAATTTACTATATTTGGGATGCGTAGTAGTAGTAGTAGTAGTAGTAGTAGTAGTAGTAGTAGTAGTAGTAGTAGTGGTAGTAGTAGTAGTAGTAGTAGTAGTAGTAGTAGTAGCAGTAGCAGCAGCAGCAGCAGTAGTAGTAGTAGTAGTAGTAGTAGTAGTAGTAGTAGTAGTAGTAGTAGTAGTAGTAGTAGTAATAAACTAAATAACTATGGGCCACGATGAGATTTATTCGATGAGATTAATTCGGCTCTGAAAGGCATATAATCATCTTCGTTCTTCTTCTTTTCGTTCGCTGATCATACCGCCAGTCCTAAAGTGACTATCGACATGATCATAACCGTTAAGTGCGTGGATCCATGGTTTATTAGAGTGCGCCGTGCGGCCTGGAACCTCCGTCTTCAGCACTCGAGGTTTCTGTCAGGGTTACCTCACCCGTACCTCCTTTAGTCGCCTCTTACGACACGCAGAGGATACGGAAGGTGTATTCTAAGCCCCGCCTACAGGGCAAATATAATCATCTTACACCCCTGTCTAACAAACTGATATTGCCACTTTATTTATTACCGCCACCTAATGCCCTTCTGCACACGAAACTAATTTGGAGACACGAGAACCATTTAGATATTATTTTCAGATAGACGAACGCAGACCGGCAATCGTCAAATTGACAAAAAGTTCGGAAATGGCGTGAAGGAAACAGACTGCTATTGATGTCCTCATAACCCATTTAACCCGGAACACAACATGCAAAAAATACAAGAACTATTCTGTTGAATATTTCGAAGGCAATTGATTAGGACCTGCTGCTGTTTTTGATAGCAACATATTCCTATTAAATTAGCTTTAAAATATGCAACAACTTACTTACAGTCTTGTATGCGAGTATTCAAATTCAAGAATTGAGTGTACGATGCTTTAAGCTTGACACTACATACCAACACTCGCCGAATTACCCCTTTCGTGACGAACCCGGCCTTAACCGGCCTCTGCGGTAGTCTTGAGAAATGCCCATTTGCAGGGCAAGAGAATACTGAAAATGTACCACTGAAATGACTGGCTCGATTATCAAAGCAGTGGTACATTTTCAAAAATAGTATTCTCTTGATCTGCAAATGGACTTTCAAACAGTAAATACTTTAATTTCTTTGACCAAATTTAGCCATTAAAGGCTTACTGTCATTATTAACATTAATTCAGCTTTCCACCCATCATATTACGTCATAATGAACTGCGTGATGTGTACAATGACATCATAATCAATGACGTCATGAATGACGTCGATAAGTACGTCACGAACGCATATTTGATGACGGTCTATGGGCTGTTGTACAAATTGTTTGCTTTTACTATTTAATAAATATTTAATAAATATTCTGTTGAATATTTTGAAACTAATTTGACTGGGCCCTGTTGCTGCCTATGGCAGCAACAGCACCCCGTGTAATTAGTTACAAAATATTCAACAGCTTCCCTGTATAGTTTTCAGGAAATTTATAGCTAGGTCATTCGGGGATCGATCAATCCAAACACGGCGAGGTGTGGGTGGAGCTTAGCTAAAAATGGAAAGGTCCATTGGATCTGGGAGGATAAAAGACACAAGAGGCTCTAGAGCAGACAGTACAATCACTGCTTACTTACACGAGATACTGGTTCATTGCAGACAGGCATTCACAATAAGCCACCATACTTACATGAGATAATGGTTCGACGGGTCGAAGGTTTATATTAGCCATTTAACAGTCAAGCCGGCCAAAACGGCTTCTGGCAGTGGTCTTTGTAAATGTCCATCTTCAGACCAAGTTAAGACATATTATCGAGCCAGTCGTTCCATTGTTATATCTTTCAGCCTTGGGTAAAAGTGCAAATGCATTTGCTTTTGCATTTAAATGCAATTATGAAATTTCTGGCGCATTTGCATTTGCACTTGCATTTGAATCTTATGTATTTGCATTTGTATTTGTATTTTCATGAAAAGGTGTGCATTTGCATTTGAGTTTTCAAATGCATTCGCGTTTTTTGAAAGACACCACGCTTTTTATTTTGCATTTCGTTCAAAATTTGGAGCATGCAGCTGCAAATTGCAACAACAGCTCCAAGTTGAATTACTTTCAAAATATTCAACCACAGTATTTCTTAAATCATACAAATGGCTGTTCTGTTGCTCGAGATTATAAACTTAATTCTCAGTGATTTATTAACTCATTTCACTCTAAATTTCTTATCATGTAGCCTTCGGCCATCAATATACATATGTTAAATCATGCATATTTTGAAATTAGTTTGACTCAAGCCAGTTGATATCTTAGCAAGCCAACACATTTTAGTTAATTTGTTTCTAAAATGATCTACCTTGTATATAGAACCCCTGGATTGATTGGCTCTGTGATTTTCTTCTGTTGGCCTGCAAACTGGCATTTCTAAAGACAACAGCAAAGGCTGGTTTTCGGCCGGTTTGGCCACCAGTGGATTAATGCAACAATTGGACTAAACGTTGTTGCTGTGGTAATCAATACGTTGATTTTCAGGAGAATTAACAATATTCATACACTCATGTATCTTAAACAACCATAATCTTTTGGCCTCCAAAATACAGGTGGTCAGTCGATCACCTCGGACTCTACAATATATTCAACAAGTGCTCTATAATTGTCACGATCCTTTCAAAGTAATTATGTGTGATCTTAGTAATATATCTCCAGTTGCTCAGTCTATAATGTTGTTAACACCATTCATTAAACAATCTCGTAATCCTTTAGTTGTCCAGATTGGCTTGTTGAATGGCCATTTGCATTACAAGAGAAAATATTCGAAAATTTATGACTGAAATGACTGGCTTGGTAATCGAATCAGTCATTCAAATGTTGAATCGTCAAGGGTTATCTTATTGGATTACAAATGGGCCTTTAGCACAATCAATAAATAATAGATGCTGATAAGTCTGCATGACACGGGTTAGTTTACTGTTCGGCCATTGTGATTAGAAGCGCCTGTCATTCAGTCTGACTATATGCACATACTCAGCCATGTGTGACTAAGATGATCTAAGACAAAGTTAACATTTAAACATTTGAATCTTGAAGTGTGAGAATCTTAGTTCAGGTCTTGAATAAGCTTTTGAACATTTCGAAACAAATTTGAGTGGAAACTTTTGCCCACAGTTGTCAGTCAAATTATCTTCAAAGTATTCAACATAATATTTGTTAAATTCATACAGATATTGCATAAACTGATAACTATTTTGAATTATTTTGACTGGAACCTGCTGCTGCCATAGGGCACCGTAGCAGTTATCAATCATATTCCTTTAAAACTATTGAACATAATGTTTGATAATTATTTTGAAAGTAATTTGACAATAGCTATCGCTGAAGTTACCCTTCGACATAATATTTAGGAATCCGAGAATTCAAGGCTTTACTGGTTACACCTTAATAGTGAAATACTAATTATTTTTTCATAGTAAAGTTCTATGTGCAGATAAAGAGAAGACTATTTTTGAAATCTTTGCACTGGAATGACTGGTTCAATAAGCGAGCCAGTCATTCCAGTGGTAAAATTTCAAAAATAGTTTTTTCTTGGTCTGCAAGAAGTTTTCCTAAAGATATTCACTACCAGTAGATACATTGCAGATGCATACTCTGTTCCAGAATTTCAGTACCAGATGTGTGCCCAAATATTCAAATGCATTTGCAAATGCAGTTGCATTTGCACTTGCACTTGCACTAGCATTTAAATAATTTGCTTTTGCATTTAAATGCAATGCCACTAGGTTGCATTCGCATTTGCACATGCATTTGCATTTTAATCATTTACAAACATTTGCATTTGCATTTAAATGCAATACCCTGCACTTGGACCCAAGCCTGCTATCTTTACCTATCCTCAACCTTATATCCCATCCCATTTTGTACCATTCCATGTCATTCATCCCATCCCATCACATCTCATCTCACATCATTTCATCCTGTCCCATTTAATATCATATCATCCTAACACGTGTCACCCCACATAATCTCATTGCACATACCATCAACTTATCCCATACGATGACATCCCATCACTATTGTTCAATATTTGACATCTTAGTTCAGCCCGTTCCATATCTCAGTTCATCCCCACTCATCTCAATTTATCCAACAGCATCTCAACCCAACTCATTGCCTCTCATCCCCACCATTATAAGCCCGTCCAATCTGTCCTCAGCACCCTTCTATGTATCACCCACGCACAACCTTCTCATCTGCCACTTCCCTTCCCCTCCCATCTCCTCACACATATCCACTGTGCCACACTTCCGAAACACTCTGGTACAGCCTACCTTCACATTACCTACTACCTATCCGTTGCTCTCCATTATTCACTTCATGCCCGCTTCATGCCTCTCTAATAACAAGCATCCGCACACAGCCACTAACCACGCCATCCAAATCTACCACACCACCATCATACCACATATCCCATCTACAATGCTACAACATCGATGCCATCCAACTACATCACAGTCGCACGCACACCACCAATTACTCGTTCAAACATATCAACATAGCTCATATTGTAATATTTGTCGCCACACGACATCATGTCAGATTGTATTATTTCAACTCCTGACATCACCTCATCACCGCTCCCTTCTAGCACCATTCCGTCATATCACCTCACATCACTATATCACCATATCAGTTTTTTAGCCAGGATGATGATGATTAGTGTGTTGACGCCATCTGGATGACTGTGCCGTGGCCGTGTGACCAGAAAAATCGTATTTTCGGATTTATTACACGTGTTTGATGGACAAAGCTCAGTATCTAAGGCACCTCTACTGTAGCCTACAACAAGAATGCTGATATAAACATGTCAGTGTAAGGGGATTTCCATTGCAATATCATTATCTGATCGTCTGATTTCATCAGTCAGTGATGCGCGAAATGAGAACATAATAAGTCTCTTCTTAAGAAATGGATTCTAAAAGTCCATTTAGAGTATAATGTGTTTTTCACTCATTACAAGCTTTCATTTGAAATACATATTTTTAAGGGTTAGCGATAAAACCTACGATTTTGCATGGATGGACTAGGTGGGCTCTGTACATAACACGCTCCAGTAAAAATCAATTTTTCACACAACGCCCCCACGTGTGCCAGAGTGCAACCTGGTTGGTCTGTGATGAGTACACCCCAGAAATACACAAAACAACAATACATCTGTGTATATACCCAGAAACAACCTTCGGCCAAAAATGCTCACATTGCTTCCAGACTAAGATATCAATTCACCTTTCCAGAGTAGCCATCCTTCATCTGACGTCATATGACGCCATAATCAGCTAAGCGGCATGCATATTGATGTCATAATCATTACGTCATAAATGATTCTATATGGCGGGTTTTAACTCTTAATAGTCCGACACGTTGTGCACATGCTGTTGAATAATTTGAAACAAAGTTGACTGGGCGCTGCTGTTGCTGCCTGCAGCAACAGCGACGAGTCACATTAGTTTCAAAATATACAGCAGCTTACATGCATAGCTTTCTGGAAATTGATAGTCAGGGAGTTCAGAGATCGATCGATCCCAACACGAGCAAGGTGTAGATGGAGATTAGCTAGAGACGGGCAGGCCTTAGCTAAAAATGGAAAGGCCAATTTACGAGAATCGCTTTCAATTGTCTTTTCCTGCAAATTAATATTTTTTGTGAACACTGCAGAGAGATTGTTTGGCCGCTTTCCCATGAACGGGCTAATGGTCAGGAAAATCCAATTGCTCTTAGTCAGTGTCCATCTTCAGGTCAATAATGACTGAGTCGGCTATCACGCCACTAATCGCAATGGTAAAAATTACAAACGTTCTCTTTTCTTGGTTTGGAAATTGGCATTCCTCAAGACCACTGCAGATCCACTTTTGACCAGCGTGACCAGAAAGGGGTGAGTTGCTCCAAGAGATGTTAATAATGAATGCCATTTTAGCGAGAGAATTGCCTGTGCTGTGGTTGTACCAGGCAACTTATGCTAAGTGTGAAGATTTATATCGAAGCTCTTTTCGTTGCTATGTGTAACACATTCATCTTTAACTAAACTGGATCATTTTCAATTGATGGATATGCTCTGCTTTCAAGTATCTGACGTCATAATCAAAATACGTCACGTGTTAGCTGATATCAAGATCAAATGAAACATGTTATACACGAACGTGGCCATGCATAGAAGATATGTTTTCTAATAATACACCACGCTCATTACAGGAAATCAGCTACAAAGAAAATTACTATTATATTTCTTGTCTAGTTTTGAATATTGAAAATTTGTTACCTTAAAAATTGCTGTTACGTAGATATATATGCATGCGTGTATGCAGGTGTGTGCACTGTGTTCTGTGCTTGCAGAGGTTTGAAAACATCATGCAGCTGCAATCTCTCCATCCTCTTCTTTGGCAATTCTTTCTTCTCTTCAGCTCCCTCGCGTTCTTCTTGATCTTCATTCCAAGGCTCTCTGCGGAGCAGTGTCTTGTGGTGTCCGCAGAACATGGCAAAACATAGACCATCTTTCTTGGGCCACCTTCACTGGCAGTAGGACCGTATTGCACGTAGTGCATACTGCGTCGCTGAGATATTATACTATCCAGCCAGCGCGTTTGGGCTATAGTATGAAGGTCTCTACAGTAAATATAATAAATATATACTTTGATTACATTGTCCTATTAACACTTATAATAGCCAGTCGTCAAGACAAATACATCACACTGACCGGCATACTACAGTACCGGCATTCGTTGTTGTGAGAATATTGAAATACTTGAAATAGCAGGCATATCGTCTAGCTAATACTCCGATTGTTTCACTTCATAATACACCTTTTTCGACTTGTTTCGCCTGCTATTCTAGATAGAATGCGGACAAGAACATCAAATTCCGAACAAATTACTCGCTTTACAGATTTCATCTTGCCTTACTACATCGCATGGCTCATAAGAAATACATGACAAGTTGATAGATTATCCGTGGGTCCTTCCCACAGCTTGTCAATTCCTGATATCGTTTCCCTAGGCACAGTTGACGAAATTGCTTTTTACAGACTCTATCTGGCGGGCTAACGATCTTATGTTTCAATCAGGGAAGGCCGCAGGACTACATAAGCCTATTTTCATGGGGTTGCTGTTCGCCACATGATGGCATTAACCCATTTAAGCCCGAACTAGTATTCTGTTGACTATCATGAAGCTAATTTGAATGGACCCATTGCTGTTTATAGTAGTAACAGCATCCTGGTACATTAGTTTCAAAATAGTCAATAGCTTGCCTATATAGTGACGTTGAAATTGAGGTACTGGGAATTGACCATCCACCATTTTCTAGACACAAAGCCAGCTGTTCTTATAAACAATTTTACATACAGTTGCGTAACATTCATCCCATGACGGAAGGAACCACAAGTCATCAGATCTATTCACTATTAACATGCGATCCGCCTGTAGCATTCTCGTGTATTCCATTTTGTATTGGAACTGTTTGGAGACGCTTTTGGCGGCTAAGTGACTACAGCGATTGATTATTGTTAAATTTGGCTCGTCTTATGTTTGGTGAAAATGATGTTACTGCAATGATCGCATTATTATATGTAATCAAAGAATCAGTGGCGTCTATATGTGATCTGCGCATGGACGCAATATCTCGGAACCCGTGCCCGATTATATCGATATTTGAAAGCAGAAGCAGGGGATAGAGGATCTAAATAAGTTATCATTTAGCATCAACACTTCCATCCGAGGTTGCTAGATGCCATTTTGAACTAGAATTAGCGACGTTTATTAATGAATGGATCCGATATGGCACTACAGTATATGTCGTTATTATCAGTTGCGTCACATAAAGGTTGACGTCACAATCAGCATGCGTAATGGCATATCTATCTCCTTCATGGACATTCAATAGTCTACGAATGTTGAGAACGAATTGTATGTCTTTACTACTTACCAAATAGTATGTTGAATATTTTGAAACCAATTTAATTAAGAGCTGTTGCGGCCAAATTAATTTCAAAACATTCAACAATTTACCTGTATAGTTACCTTGATATTGGGATTATGGGAATTCAGATTTCGATCGATCGCATCCGCAAAGCACTTGGTGGAGCTTGGCTAGAGATGGACGTGGAATAGCTAGAAATGTATCCGTCTATTATCAAGCACGCACGCACGCACGCGCGCACGCACGCACGCACGCACGCACGCACGCACGCACGCACGCACGCACGCACGCACGCACGCAGGCAGGCAGGCAGGCAGGCAGGCAGGAGGGCAGGAAGTCAGGCAGGCAGGAGGGCAGGAAGGCATGAAGGCAGGCAGGCACGCCGCACGCATGCACGCACACAGTTATTTGTATATTCTGAGAAGGAAATGATATAATGGATGATTCCAGTTCTTACTTAAACACTAAATAGTCCGTCAGGTTGTACGAATTGTAAGTCTTTATTATTTACTAAACATGCTGTTGAATATTTCGAAACTAATTTGACTGGTGGTTGTTGCTATTGCTGACATATGCAACATCATCACCCAGTCAAATTAGTTAAAAAATATTCAACGGCTTACATGTAGTATTTTCTGGAAATACAGTTTCAGAGAGTACAGGGCTCGCTCGATCCCTACATGGGCATAGCAAGAAATGGGCGGGGCATGGTTAAAACTGGATTCCTCCATTGCGTGGATACACATATCACTTCCAACAATAACCCCGCTTGTCCCAACTTAACCCTTTAATGGCCAAGCCAGACATTGATTTTAAACAACGTGTATTTGCAGGCTAATATAAGCATATTTCTCAACAATACCACTGAAATGACTGGCTCCAGAACCGAGCGAGTTATTCTTGATGTACTCTTTAAAAAATAGTCATATCTTGGCCTGCAAGTAGCCACTGATTAAGGAAACGACTTGAATGTTTTTAGCCATTAAGCCAAGATCGGCCTCTGCAGGGATCATTTCTATGGACCTTTCCGGTTTTAGTTATGCCCCGCCCATCGCTAGCTAAGCTCCACCCACACCTCGCTCGTGTTGTGATCGATCGATCTCTGAACACCGTGACTATCAATTTCCAAAAAACTACACATTTAAGCTGTTGAATATTTTGAATCCAATTTGACTGGGTGCTGTTGCTGCCTAAGGCAGCAACAGCGCCCAGTCAAATTAGTTTTAAAATATTCAACAACATGTTTATTAAATAGCAAAGAATTACAAAGACATACAATTCATACAACGTATCGGAGTATTTGAGAATTGGTGACGGTCGATATGGAACCCTTTGTGACGTAATGATTGTGACGTCATCATACAATCGCTGAGCTGATTATGACGTCATACGTGGTCAGATGATAGATGGATACTCTGGAAAGGTGAATTAAGCTCGTTAGGTTTTTTTTATTTACGTCATAATTAACGGCAAAACTCATCCGCCTTAATCGTGTAACTAACATGTAACGTTTACCCTTTAACACTCATATCAGCAAAAATAGCTTCTGCAGTGGTCTTGAGAAATGCCATTTCAGACCAAGAGAAGACTATTAGCTCGATAACCCAGCCCGCCATTCCAGTGGTAAATTATCAAAAACAGTCTTCTCTTCGTCTGCAAATGAACATTTTCGCTGAGTGTTAGATGCTTAAGGAACTTGCTGTATCGGTTCAATATAAAGAATGCTATTTACTAGTCTCTTTTAAAAAAAAAAGATGCATGAGGTCTGTCTCATTGGTTTTCCTTTTCTGCAGCAGTTCTGACACACACATTGTTATCCAACACGATAGTTTCAAACATTATTGGCCAGACTATGCATTATGCTGTAAATTCATTAAAGATAATTGATGTGCACACTTCCTGGCGGACCTTTCGAATTTCGTGAGGAGTTTTACGTCATTATGGCTGTGATGTCAGCTAACAACTGACGTATTTGATTATGACGTCAGATCATTGACTGACAAAACGAATCGCTTGATTGTGCAGTTATATTTGAACGGATTACGGATGCTCGTTTGCCGGCCATCCTCGAGGTATATTGACAGGGTATGAAAAACTAAAGGATAACATGACTGACGCGAGCCGATAACATGTACTTAAGAATCTCCATGTTGTCGGATAACATGGGATTTAATCACTGAAGATTGTATTCAAAGGTATTCTATCACTGGCTACAAGATCGATCGTGTGCTTGTGGTTTGAACGAGTAGACACCCTCTTTCTAAAGCATACGTGTCTTCTTTATACCACCGTGACTGTTGCTGTACTATGTACTACCTTCTGTACTGAGGTAATATCAGAGAACCTTCACGAGATGTCAGGTCAGGGATTGTCTTGAGAAACACAATGCAGAAGAATACACGTGATTAGTAATTTAATAGACACCAGATTAAAGTTAAGATTTCTCTGTTTACACCCATATTATCTTATAATGGACCGTTCCAGTTTATCCATCCATCATATGAACTCATAATCAACTACGTGACGTGTAGGATGACGTCATAATCAATGACGTAATAAATGACGTAGTTAAGTACATCATGAACGCACACTTGGTGACGGACTAGGCGTTCTTGTTCGAATTGTATGTCTTTACCATTTAATAATTAGATTAAAATGCTGTTAAAGATGTGACAACTCACAATCAAATCAGTTTCAAAATAAGCAACAGCTTAAATATATTGTTACTTATAAATTGAGATTCTGTGAAATCAGGATTCAAAGTATGAGTCGAGTCATACAAAGTGGGCGGAGATTAGCTAGAAATGGGCGGGAGATAAAGAGACTCGGATTGCCTCTATTTCTGACAGCTATCCTCCATAGCGCAGTGAAGTCTTGTCATATTGGTTAAACATTGTTTTGACAAATCTAGCCAGATTATATATCAATGCGATGCTCCTGTGTAGCTGATTCATTCATATTGTCACGCGGTTAGTATCACGTGATCAATCAGCTAGTAACGATAATGTCTAAATCATGAAGACGAGGACATATGAATTGCATTTACTTATAAAAAAGCACCGGAAAATCTGTTTTGTCGTTGGTGGTTGAAGCGTGTTCAGTTTCCAGTTATCTATCGACCATTTCTAGCCAATGTCCACCCACATTATATATATTATCTATGTGGCTACCTTGAAATTTGGATTCATCGACATTACGTTTGACATTTTCCAGCACGCATACATACATACAATGTGTAACCAATACGGCAAGACTTCACTGTGCTATGGAGGATAGCTGTCAGAAATAGAGGCAATCCGAGTCTCTTTATCTCCCGCCCATTTCTAGCTAATCTCCGGCCACTTTGTATGACTCGATTTATCGACATTATGTTTCACATTTTCAAGCACGCATACATACATACATACATACATACATACATATATACATAGATAACTTATATATATATATATATATATATATATATATATATATATATATATATATATATATATATATATATATATATATATATATATATATATATATATTATATATCTCACAGTGCTTGTAACGTTAGCTAACTAGTAACGTAACCGATTATGACGTCAGATGCATTAGTGACAGATCGAGTCTCTATAGCTTCGTATTAGTTGTCACAGCAACGTAAATTGAATTATGGACCCTATTTGACTGAATTTAGCCGTTTACTTCAGCATATTAACATTCTTTTCAAGAGTTTGGCACGATATTTCACATAGAACACATACGATTTAATACTTCGAATTCCACCCTACACCACCTACCCCGACACACTCACACACGCAAGCACGTACGCACGCACGCACACACACACACACACACACACACACACACACACACACACACACACACACACACACACACACTCGAAAGTATTTTAAAACACATAGCGTGTTGTCACGATCTGGGTGTGTATATGTGGCTGAGATGCACAGTTGTGTACCTGAGTGGTTCAGGGTTTAAATTTATAAACACGACGCCCAGCACGCCCTTAAACTAGGGCGTGGTCTGAGCGTGAGATTCTGTTAATAGCGGACATGTCATAGAATTATTTCTTGTTATCCCTTAGAATAATCACTAACACCACCTTCATCACCACCCGTGATCGTTTGATAAGTTAATATAATGATTACAATATGTCCGTATTGTAACCTCCGCAAAACCAATTGTACTATGCTATAATTGGCCTGGGCACGTGATTTATCACGCGTACAAGGAACACGAGTATCCATCAACGTCATAATGGTAATGCCGATAACACAATATAGACGTAGCATTTACGCATATCGTTAGACTATGTAAATATACAATTAATATATAATAAGTGAACCTATGCTGACCCTTAACCAACGTAGGCTATTACTGACATTGCCAAGAAATATGATTGTATCCGTACATTATCCTTAGCATCGACATAATAACAAACTCGGACACAAGATGCATGCACTAGTATGCTCTCTTATTCTGTAGTGTTTCGCCACTGAATTAACCCATGTTGTGTCAACAGCACCAAAAACCGCTGAGAATGCTACATTTATCAATTAACCCTTTCATTTCCCAAGTGTTTTTTTTGCTCATTGAATGACCATTTGCTGGCCAAGATAACTGGTTTTTTTTGTAAATTTACCACTGGAATTTGGAAACTATTTTTTAAAGAGTTTGTCTTTTGACCGGCTTGGTGATTATAAGGTTAATCGTCTAGGAAATCTAGCTTAGTCAGAGTCCATTTGCAGACCAAGAGAAAAATCTTTTTGAAAATTTACCGCTGGAATGACTGGCGCGGTAACCGAACCAGTCATTCCAGTGGTAACTTTTCAAAAACTTTCTTATCTTTTGCCTGCACATGGACATTTATCAAGAGTACTGCAGGTCCGTTTTAGACCAACTTGACCATTAAAATGTTAAGTTGACGCAAGAGGGATTATTGCTTAATTTTGTCCACGGAAATCAAAATATGTCCTTATTGTATGCCCATGTGCAGGCCAAGACATGGTTATTATGGTATATTTATGACAGTAATGGTTGGTTCAGTTACAGAGCAAATCATTCTAGTGCTAACTTTTTCAAAAACTCTCTTGGCCTACAAAAGAACACTCTTCAAGATCAATGCAGAGGCCGGGGTCGTCAAGGAAGCTTTAAGACCGGGTTTTCGAAACAATAGCGGCTTTTACAAGCATCATTTTATCAAAAAGATTGGAGATTCCTCCCACCAGGTTTAGCTCATTCTTCATTAGCAAATGCACAGCTCATTGTTAGACCCATGTGCTCCTAATGCCCCACATATAGCAGAGATATTACCATCTGCTGTATTAGCCGCTATGGAGAAGCGATTCAATCAAGTATTAATCAGCTGAAAATAATTCCTAATCGCGTGTTTGTCACCAGCTTGGGCGGACAATGGACCATATCCACCAAACAATGTACAATTCTAGGAATCACTGGCCACGTGATCTGTATATAGTTGGTTGGCAGGAGTGGTAGTCGGGGAAATTAGTCACCCTGTCTATCTGGACGAGTGCTTAGCGTAGGTAGAACAATAACTGCTATCCTTTGAAAGCAAGGGCATATATAATCTACGTCTTGTCGAATACATTAGTTAATTTGCCTCAAGTAGTATAATTACTCTTTGGATAAGGCTGGGCGTCCATTCGTCCGTAGTGCGTGGTCCGTGTCCATGTACCCGTGCCCGCCCGCGTCTGCGACGAATTGAACACAGACCAACACGAACGCTAGTTTGGGAGGTTGCTTAAATCAAGATTCAATGTGTATATATCATACCAATCACCCCGCCTAAACGCAGAGAGTCCTGCAGATTGGCCATCCAAGAATCATTCAAGTCCTTGCTAGAACTCGTCAGACAAACTTGGGTCATTTATGGCGTCGGATCATCTCAGCATGAGAACGCCATATGAGTTGCCATCATATTGTAGATATCGGGATTCGGATCCGGGGATCTTGGGGAAGCAGCTAGCCTCAATATTACCAGTTCCTGCCTTGCGCATTATTTGCGTATGACCTCTTGACCTGGCGAGCCTGAAGCCCAAATCTGTTAAGTCGTTTTAATAGTCTTTTGGATGAAATCATCTCAGTTATAAATATCTTCTACGTCACAGCAGCGTCATCATGATTTATATGTATCATTTATGGGAAATCGTGCATGTAGGGTGCGCGCGCGCGTGCATGCGTGCGTGCGTTTGTCTGCGTGTGCGTTTGAACATGTACGCAATTAGAATTGAAGTTTGAACCTTGTTTTTAGCTATGTATACTTATATAGCAGACAATATGTATATAGATAGATGAGCGAGATGACCTAGTCAGGAGTGCGTGATGCGGTAACCCGTTTGATGCTGCGTGTCGGAATACGATATATGTTTAGATTATAAATGAAGGACTGACGAACAGACACGAAGGAATGATAGAATAGTGGAAGGAGAAATACACATTTACATTAGCAATGGAATGGCTCGGGTCTATAGCGAAGATAGCAAGCGCTACTATTAATAAATGCGGGAGGAATAGAATAAACAGGATGAAATATTTACTCACCTTTAGACAGCAAGTAATGCAAACTATTTTGAATGCAATTCGTAACAACGAACGCAAACTATCGCAATAACAAACGCAAAATGTTGTCAGTTCGTAACAACAAATACAAACTATCCTATTACTAAAGGTTGAATGTATATCATGATGGTGTTATATAATCTATCCGGAATCCAAGCATGATTTGTAGGCTTATTTGGAATACTGGTTTTGTATTACTGACTATGTTTCAATGCCATGCGCGTTAGTGGTTGTATGTAAAACGCGGCCAGGAATTGACTGTTTCGATTGGGGATTATTTTAGGGAGACTCATGGTTATCTAGAGAGTCAATGCCCGGCGGCGTTATAGCAGGAAATGATGTTTTTGAGAACTTATGACTGGAAATAGTTTGAGTAGAAACGGTCGCTAGATGACCAGTTCTCTAGTACGATCGAACTTTGTCAGGTGCTGCTGACTCACATGCTGTGCGGGATAAGGATTTTCCCGTGACCATATCCGTAGTACGTGCTAGCTCAGAAATCATTGTGTGGTGAGGTTCTGTGGTGCTGGGACCGTTATATTACCAAGGCCTAAATAAACAATCCATGTATGAGCGAATCCTACGGATTCAGATAGACGCCTAGCTGGGACCAAGTTGTCAAGCTAAACAGCAACATGAAACTATGTTTGGAATCACAACATTATGACGTCAGTATGGCGCAATATCAACAAGATGTTGTGATATATCCTTCAAAACGGTTCCAGCGAGAACTAGTTAGAACTGGTCGAACGCACGCATCTTCAAAAGAGTTTGCGGGGATTCTATTGGGTGAGCAATGAGGCTTGACCAATCGGAATCCGAACTACCTCGTTTACTCTTGTTGTGTGACGATGGTCCTTTTGTATTATATAAGGCGCAGTTGACAGCGCTGCGAGATCACTCTACACTCCGTTGATAGATCAGTATACGTATTCTGTAATTATCTGCTCAGTACTTGGAAATAATTAGTCTTTGCAATTCTTCAATTACCAGCCAGCGATTGATATTTAAGTTTGTAAAAATGATGTTAAAATCAGTTTCAGTCTGCAATACGACCTATTTTTCCTATTTTGTTATATCAGTATTAGAATTTAAATAAAAGTATATTCGTTAAATTTACAATCAAGCGTTGTTCTAATCTGTGAAAGAGAAAGACATACCAGCTTTCCCGAACCACGAGAGGATCTTCAGCAGTCAGAGTTATGCCCAGCATATCTGCATGATCAAGTCAGTAGCAGCTCATAGTCTCAGCATCATTTGAGAGATCTTTTAATCCGATTTCGGAGTCAGAAAATTACAATATGGAGATCTCTTACTAAGGGCTTGCAAATGTCTGGTTAAAATGTACGTATGGATGTGGTCATCCTCTGAAAAATTGGCGCCCCCCCCATGTCGCAATACATGGGTTTCACTGATATATAATGATGCCATCCACTTCAAAGATACAGTGCCGTGTTTTGATTTAAGTTAACAAAAACAAACAAATATAATTAGTAAGAAATATTCTGTTGACTATTTTGAACATAATTGTATTGAAAGACATTGCTGCCTTAGTCAAATTAGTTAAAAAAATATTCAACAGAAGGTTTTTTAAATAGTAAAGACATGCACTTCAGACAATATCGCTTAGTCCGTCATTAAGTACGCGATCGTGATGAACTTAACTATCCCATTCATGACGTAATTGATTGTAACGTCATCATTTACGCCATGTAGTGGATTATAACGTCATATGACTGATGGATAAACTGGACCGCCCCATAAATGTTTACTACGATCTACTGGCATTCTTTCTCGGCTGAGAACTGGCCATAACACATTAATCTCCCATTTTCATCACATGTTCAAAATTGGGGATTTAGACCTTTGCCCGGGTTGATCAAGCTCTATGATGGAATAAATCTGGCAAACTTTTTATCTACATAATGGTCGTCGGTGACACACTTGACATATGTAAATACGAACACATGACAACATTTATGCCCCCCCCCCCCCGCTGTGCCCACAATAAATGCTACACATTCCATCCTGACCAGTGGTGTGAATATCCGGCAAAAGGAGTGCACAAAGAAGAAGAAGAAGAAGAAGAAGAAGAAGAAGAAGAAGCAGAAGACGAGAAAGAGGAGGAGGATGGGAGGATGATGAAGAGGAACAAGAGGAAGAAAAGGACGGAGAAAATGAAGAAAACGAAGATGAGGAGGAAGAAGAAGAAGACGAAGAAGAAGAAGAGGAAGAAGAAGATGATGACGGAGAAGAAAAAGAGTGTTCACGGTATTTTATTTACAATTTTAAAATAAAGAAATTACAATACACATTAAAACATATCGATCATACACGCCTTAGCTTCTTTTTAAAAACAATGCATTTCCCTACCAACAAGAAACTTGGACAAATAACGATCACAAACGTATCAGCACAATGATCCAGCCCAATGCCTTAGCACAATGATAGAAAATTATCCAGCCAACAATTACTACCAGCACGTCGCTATACACACTCATTTGTCAGTAAAGTTTCACAAATATCCGTTGAATTTAAGCTCGTCATTTCTACGCTACACATTAGACTATCAAAGGCCTAACAACATTGGAAGTGTTCTTTTTGATATTGATATTCGAAATGAATTCGTGATCTCATTCTCGACAAACACTCCCGAAGAGTTCACTCCGTTCACATCCTCCATTAGTCGTTGACGTGTGCCATATGTTGTCACTTTTGCGTTCACAATAACCCAGTTAAATACATGATATCGGATTTTGCGGTCAGATTTACGGGAACGTTGAGGACAGTTAACACATTGCATGTAATCAATGGGGTGAAAAACATCAACGTCCAACTAACGTGAAGCAGTCCGTCTGAATGCTAGAAGCAGCGGTATGAGACGAGTGCGTGTAACGAACATATGTGCAAAATCTTCTTCTTCACCACATTCTACACAATCGTTATTATGGCGGTACTCAGCTGGGCAAAGAAACATGCCTGTGTTTAATGCTCCGTGCAAAATTCTCCAGGACAAATCTCCTCTATAATAAGCGTGCGGGTGAGAGAGAGAGAGAGAGAGAGAGAGAGAGAGAGAGAGAGAGAGAGAGAGAGAGAGGGGTGGGGGGAGAGAGAGGCGAGCGAGAGAAAGAGTGGGGAGGGAGGAGAGACAGAGTGGGGGAGAAGATGGAGGGAGAGAGAGAGAAAGAGAGAGAAAGAGAGAGAGAGAAAAAAAGGGACGGGGAGAGAGGAAGAGGGAGAGACAGATATATATATATATATATATATATATATATATATATATATATATATATATATATATATATAGAGAGAGAGAGAGAGAGAGAGAGAGAGAGAGAGAGAGAGAGAGAGAGAGAGGGTGGCAGAGAAAGACTGAGAGGGGGTGGCGGGAGGTAGGGGGAGAGAGACAATGGAGGTAGGTAAGGGGAGGGCAAAAAGATGGAGACGAAGGGGAGAGAGGGGGAGAGGGGAGGGAGGAAGAGAGAGGGACGGAGAGAAAGGGAACGGGGAATGAAGTCAGAGAGAGGGAGAGAGAGAGAGAGCGAGAGAGCGAAACCGAGAGAGAGAGAGAGAAGGAGAGCGAGAGAGAAAGATAGAGAGAGCGAGAGTGATGAGGGAAGGAGGGAGGGAGGTGTGCGAAGGGGAAGGAGTGTAGATGGGAGTTATGGTGTTATAATTGTCATATGGACATATTTTAAGATTGTTTTGCTATATTTAGGGTATTATTTACTTGAACATATTGCTACCATGGTAGTAAATAGCTCCCAGTCAAATTTGTTGCAATATACATGTACATGAATTAGTATCTGTATTATAATGCCTTCTGTTCTTGCTATAAGTTGTTCTTATGTTTTTTTGACTACTTACCCAGCAAGACCAGTACACTAAGCACTTTGAATCATTGCACTTTTCTATAGCTCCCCATATTTTCCAATAAATTTTTTCTTTGTAAATTTACCAATGAAATTTACAAAAATAGATTTCTGTTGTCCTTCTGTTGTTCTGTTGTCCTGCAAATGTTTCTTGTGATTACTGCAGACGTTGTTTTAGAAGGCTTATTTAGTACCCATTTGCAGATCAAGAGAAAATTGAGCACTAGAATGACTGGCTCGTTTATTTATCCAGTCATTCCAGTGGTCAGTTTTCAAAATTGTCTATGGTCTGCAAATGAACTAAGCACAAATTTGAATGTTCTTGAGCCACTGCACGCGTTTTTTTGCTGGCTTGTCCATTAACGGGTAAAATCAACACAATTAAAGGATTAGTATACTATATAGATCTATAGTTTAGATTATTACGTGTAGCAAAATAGGGTCCGCAATGGCAAACTGCACGTAGACGATAACCTAGCACCTCCGCAATGTTGTTATAGTCATAAATACGCAGCCAGATTACCATTAGCTATAACACATTACAAATTTGACATTTGGCCTGTAAAATGATACTTGGGATGCATTCTGTGGAACTAATACCTACATCCATTGAGAAAAAATGTAGCCTCTACATAACTACCCGTATACGCTTTGTACCGGCCTTTCAGCACACGCGTGTGTTTGTCCCCATGCGATCCCATAATTCCTTGCGTGCGCGAGATTAAGATCTCGTTTATTGGTACAAGAATATTCTTAAAAACATCGACAATAGGCAACTGATGAAGTATCTAATGATAGGATATCAAACCGTACCTTATTGGTGCAATTTCTCAAACTTATTACATAATACTTTAGCAATGACAATTTATAGAACTCCTTTTTACAATTCGTATATGTAGATACGGTAAATGTAGACGATAGCTCAATCACATACAATGATTGAGGAATGTGGTTGGTCAGACAGATTTCGGAATTTAAGAGCCAAGATGTCAATTAAAATGTTTTTATCAGTGTGCACACTATCAGCTATAACTATGGCTCTTGCTTTCATAATGTCTTCATAGAAATGCGAGAGCCTTGTTATAGTATTTCGTATTAGTGGTTTAAAAGAAAAAAGGAGAAGAAGAAAACTAAATACATTGGTATCTTCATACATTCATTAAGCTTGGATCCGTGTGCTATTTTGCTTTTAACGCCTTTTGTGTCAACCGCGCTTCAAAGCACTCAAAATGCTAATTATATTAGTAGAGAGGCGGTTCGATTTTCACACCTTTTTCTTTTGTTCTTTCCTTTGTTCTCTACTCGGTTATTTCGACACCTTTTTCCCTTTGATCTCGCCGCCTTTTGAAAAGGTGATCAAATCGGACCCAGCCCTCCGCCATTCTGCTTGGATGTTAGATGTAGAGGGTGTCCATAAGCCCCCACCCCCTCATGAAATCACATGCCTCCTGGCATCCAATGAGGTGAGCTTACGGGTAATTATCGTAATGATTGACACGGGTTAATGACCGGGTAATTAAGGATGATTGACGGGTTACATGTCTGGATTCGTTCGATCACGAAGGCCCGCCCCCTCGTTTAGGCACTTGCCTTCAGGCATTCAATGAGGCGATGGTTAATGGGTGTAATTAAGGCTGATCTGTTGGAGCCATGCCAAACGCTCAAGGGTTAATGTATTACGTGATGAGGGACGACCAGGTTACGTGTCTGGACACGTCTTTTCCTGGGAACTCGTTCGATGACGAACCCCCAACCCCTCGTTAAAGCATGTGTCTCTAGGTATCCAATGAGGCGAGCTTAAGGGTAATTAGCATAATGATGCCTGATGAGCGTTAATCGATAGGTGTCAGAGTATAAAAGCAATGTTTTCAAAATCTGATACGTTAAGAGTTAACACATTTTGATTTTTTTTTAATGGTTTGCTCAATGTTTATTAATATACGTACGAATACACTCTATTTTATGGGTTGTAACGTGTCTGTAGCGCTCGGTAACGATGTACACGTGCACGTTCTGAAACGTAATGAAGAATTTGTAGTAGACTTACATGAGTTTAGTGTTGGTAGTATTTACCCCACCAAGCGAGGAGTGTTTATATATGGTAAAACGTTTCAAAAGCTCGCCGCTATGATGCCTGCATTCGAAGAAACTGTGCTCAGAGCTAGGTGTTCCCACAGAGTAGAGCAGATTAATTACATATACGAATTAGAACATCAATTCAAGGTTACTGTCAGCACTAAAAATCCATACATCATGCTAACTTGGTACTTTACACCGCCTGGTCAAACTGAGCAGAAGCCGTCGTTCAGGAGTGTAACATTACCTAGCGATTCGTGGAGAGTTCTGAAGGAGAACTTGCACGAAATTCTCCGAGCTATAACGAACTCTACACTAGTGTAAGCGTTTTTATACCCCAAAAAAATAAACAAAGATTGCTATTACATTTCTAACCAGCCTTAGTGTGCCGCACAATATTGATACAGAATCTACACCCGATCATCGATATATAGATAAAAAACAGAATGCTCAATGGTGGACACGATGCTCTCCAAAGATTACAGCGAGCAGCTATTAAGCATTAGATTAATGGCTGATTCGTGTCACTCGGATAATTATCAGAGACAAATAGGCATACGCAGTAATGCGCCTTCACTCTCCATCTCTACAGTCAGCTTAAAGTTAATGGTTTACGAAGCCGTTTGGTTTGAAATAGTCAGAACTCTGAGCATCAATGAAACATTAACTCAAAGTTAATATCGGCCGGATTTTACATTACTACTATGGCTGAAGAACTTAAACTAAAGACAGTTTTAGAGGGTGACCCAGTAAAGACTAAGGATTACATATTCTCGAGAGTCTGCATGACTCGAGTGCTAATGTTAACGACTAAGCAACCGTGTAATGTTGCCAATGTAAACGACGCCGATGCTGACATAGGCAGAGCAATTCAGACACATATTGAACACGTATTCACAGAGACTGTCGAAGAGTTAGATTATGCTATTCAACAAGCATATATGAATGTAGAGGAAGAAATACCACCAGGATATGAGCCCTTACTGGATACGTTGGATTCTAATGATTTACAGGAGTACGATGAAGATGATTGTTTTACATTGCCCGACTCGCCCACCACTGTAGAAACATGCGCTTAACAAACATCTATGCAGGACACCACCGATACGTGCCATCGAAACATAAATGAATGTGAATATCTGAGTTTTGACTGCGAAAGCATTCCACAATCTACCAGAGCCAATGCTACAGCTATTTTCGGAAATGTGTTAAATTTAGTGATCCGTAGACTAGTGATTCGCGCCTGTTACGGGTGTCAGCACGACAGACCGTCTCAACGAGAACATCGGTGTATGGTTATCGATTATTTCTTAAGACCTATTGACAATGTAGAATTATATTACTTAAACGCATTAGGATGCATACTTAAATGCTCTTTCTTTCAGGCTTTGTCTACAGATCCAGATTTATATTGGAACGTATGCAAGTTATACAAAGCCTGTAAGACTGTACCGCTGAACGATGTACTCCACGCTGTTTACAAGCTGCGCGACTAATATATATATATATATATATATATATATATATATATATATATATATATATATATATATATATATATATATATATATATATATATATATATATATATATATATATATATATATATATATATATATATATATATAATTATAACATGTTACTATTATTGACCTAGCATTAACCTATAGTTAGCGAACTTTTATTTGTGTTTACTCAAATCAAATCTCACCTACATTATCGCTATTAAAAAGCACTATATATATATATGTATGTATGTATGTGCGTGCGTGCGTGCGTGCGTGCGTGCGTGCGTGCGTGCGAGCGAGCGTGCGTGGTTGCTTGTGTGCGTGCGTGCGTGCGTGCGTGCGTGCGTGTGTGTGTATAAGTCTCAAACTAAAAGCAGCGTTTCTCTATTCACTATCGGTCCAACCCTACCCAACCAACCAACCCGAACCAATGCACAACCTCTGGTTTGGGTATTGTATATACACCATCCGTCATATACAGTAGCAAACCTCCACTCTCTGAATTATATTTTTAACGTTGTTCTCCTAGAGTCGCGTAGATGTCTGACGTGACAGTAGCAGCAGTATTAGGAGTAGGTTAATGAGTAACAGATCTAGCCACCCTACCACGCCCCCATCCCCCGCCATCTACAGCCTGCTAGGCGGCTTATGAATAGCTATCAGCAAACAATATCTCTGATGAGCTGTTCATTCAAGACTTTAACGCTGCATACCTGGCATTAGCCTGAGGCGTCATACATCTTCATAACTTTAGGAGAACTACGTTAAAATTATAATTCTGGGAAATGAAAAAGAATGTGTGAAACAGACTTTGAAATGTATTTTAACACGAATATGGTAAAGGTGAGCTTAAACCATATCGTTTTAAAACATCTGCAGACCATCTAATGGGTTAAAAAACGACAAAAACAAACAAAACACAAATGTAGATTCACAGCATTTTATTGCAATGTTCCTCGTTGAATCGCTATAAGTATATAATCTAATAATGTATGGGCTAAGCTTTGGATGATGCGATCATTTTTTGTTAAATCTAGTATTGTCATTATAATTGAAATCATCGGCAGGCCGTAAATCCTATGACACAGAAAATATATGCAAAACTCTCCGCAACGAGCCGATAATACCGGTTGCACAGTAACACCATTATATATATATACATATATATATATATATATACTGATTACGTAATGCCCCTGATTTGCCAGTTAGTTCAGGCCATGGGGCCTGCCCAAATAAGTCAAAATATTCAGATTTTCCATGTTTCGGGAAATATAACATGATCCAATGAGTGCCTGGAATGTGTGTGCGCGCGCGCGCGTGTGTGTGTGCGTGTGCTTGTGCGTGTGTGTGCGTGTGCGTGTGCGTGTGCGTGTGCGTGTGCGTGTGCGTGTGCGTGTGCGTGCGTGTGCGTTTGCGTTTGCGTGTGCGTGTGCGTGTGCGTGTGCGTGTGCGTGTTCGTGTGCGTGTGCGTGTGCGTGTGCGTGTGCGTGTGCGTGTGCATGTGCGTGTGTGTGTGTGCGTGTGTCTGGTTGGCGGTAGCGGTGGTGGTGGTGTGTGCATGCGTGCGTGCATGCGTGCGTGCGTGCGTGAGCGCGCGCGTGTGCGTGCGTGCGCGCGTGCGTGCGTGTGTGTGTGTGTGTGAGGGTGGCAAGGGCTCTAGTAGTCTATGGTAACATTTAGATCGCTGTCAATGCTTATAATGTTATTAAATTCTGCATAACATATTACGTTCATAGTATCAGGTAATGCTGTTTTAAATTTTAGTTGGAGGCGTACACTTCCTTGCTTCGTAAGGTAGACATGATCGCCTGTAGCGAGGTCTGGGATGTAGCCAAAAGCTAAAGATGTGTAACCTGCCTTATGTTCCTCGATGTTAAGCCCTATACATTTGCCATCGAATAATGCACAAGTTCAATTAAATAACATCAAGAATGATTCTGTAAAATTATAACCAGCAGCCATGGAATTCGGTGTAAGATTGTCTCCAGCTACTTGCTCGTTATCCATATAGCACAAAATGTGATTAGCATCGCAGTGTTGAAATTTATATGGATTTGTATCGCAATCTCCGTTATAAGCTCTATTGCTAACTATACCGAATATAACCCTACTCGGTAGGTCCAAGAGAAACATATTGTCACTATTCACGCTACTAGTCTCTGCTGGAATGGTGAATGATTTAATGATAACTCGTTTAATAGGGTATCACACAGGGGAATTTTGGCAATGTCGACGCGTGAGCGTTAATTACTTCAGAAATAGATTTTACCTTACGTAAATTTAACGTAGATTCATGCAGACATAATTCGAAAGTGTGAGCATCGCCACGAATTAGGATAAAATCAGGTTTACTCAATGTAAAACGGATATTTAAGTTAACTCCGTTGATTAAATATTTTTCTTGAAGAAAAATTTCAGAATGAATTCTACCGATTATTTCCACAGGGTTACTTAGGGTAACGTTACGTTTTCTACGAGTATAGCCTGCATTATTGTCCATATGTCCAGCTGTATCCTTAAACCATATTGCAGCTGCTCATTTACAACGCTAGCTTTAACGTAAATGTAACTTTGAGTTAAATCTATGTATTCGTCACCACTTCCAAAGATGACAAACTCCAGGCTTCCCCCAGAGATAGACAGACTCATAACGGGTTGATAACTTTGCCAATGAGCTTGCTCCATCATAGTCATTACAGGTTTCACAGTAAACAAATCTAATTCGCTTTTAGTGCAGTGACATGCAGCAATCTTATTAGTTAACTAAATATATCCACTTGTTTAGCATTTCTGATGCTTTCCCCTCTATGGTTACACTTCGAATGACCTCTGTGAGGGTTAGCTACTCATTGACCCCTCTTAGCATTTTGCCTCTAGGTTGTGAAATGGCTCCAGGGATATTGTTACGAGCTAACACTATGGCTTTTGGTATGATCGCGCTACCGACATTCAAAACCCAATTTTGCACAGAGGGTGTACATTTTTTACCGGCTAAAACATCTTCAGCCACACCTAAACTGGCTGACAGGGCTCACGTACCCAAACTTTTTCTAATACTTTTAGCCAATGGCATGGCTGCTCCGAACAGCGAACCTATACTATTTCGTAGCCCATGACCCTATTGACCACTAGCGTCTACGAATACAGGTACACGTCTGCCGACTTGATTACTGTAATAAGCTCTCAACATAGCTGAATCCGGTTTACAAGTATAAGTCATTTTTTTAACTTTTGTTTTCACAGTCAAAATGTTTAGAGTTGCGTTAATAGAGCGCTTCCGTGTACATTCTTAGAATGTAGATCTAAAATGCAAATAAAGTACGCTCGGTGATGCGCCGTTTTCAAATGGGATGTTTTCTCCAGTCCTATCGCTTATAACCATGCCTATCGTGTCGATCTAATTCTTAGATACGGTTCATTATTGAAAGTCAGGAAATGTCCATTGGCACCGCCAGGACCGCTAGATAATGGCATGCCCCTTAACAAAGGTGTTGTAGTGTCTCTGACTACATTATGGCTTATGATATCACACTATATGTAAGCTGCAGTTAATGTAATGTTATTACCTTTACACATTGATAGAACTCCACCAGCAGGGGTAGGGCCACTAATAACAAGAGTGACAAAGCCTAAGAATTTACCTAAGTGAGTGTTAAATTCAATGGTTAACTTTCGCTTAACGTTTAATATTATGAGATTGATTCTCTCCGAGAAATAGTTGAATCTAATGGTATTTTTATAAGGCTTGTGGCTATTAATTGGCTTATTTATAAACTCTATTAGCATTTTAACAGTATAGAAGCCTTTAGGTGTTTCTATTCGTTGGCTGTAGAGAGAAAATTCTGCAGCTTTACGTCGAACCTCTGAATTCACTGGCTCTAGTAAATTATTAGTCGGACTAAATTTATAAGAAATTTCATAGATCGCTGCTGCTGCGCTTTTTGGTTTCTTCTGCTTCTGCTTAGGCTGAACTTTAGGCTTCAAGGGTTCATAAGAATATAGCAGGATCGTCGAAGGCTTCGCTAATGTTAACCAACTTCTCGGATACAATATGGATGACAAGCCGACTTCCCATTCCCCAGAGAATCTTAAAGACGTTTGAAAATGTGTTTTGAATTCTGGAACCTTATCAGGATAGTAATATATGCTACTGTTACTCGGTAGCGTAATATAAAACTGCTCCATGTTTATAGGTATTCTTTCTAAACCAACGACAGAGTCAATCGATCAACTTTGGGTGTTTTTATACTCGGCGCAGGTAATATATATCCCAAACACCCAGACGCTAAAGCTCTCCAAACCCCTTTATCTCCATTTTGAATGCTCAGATTTATTAAACACGTTACTATTATAACATAAATCAGTATAACCTGAGTGAGACATCTTATCTCATCTCTTGGTACATTTCCACCACAAAATCACCAACGAGAATCACTATTATGTATTTCTGGACTGTTTTGAGACATTTTTACAATGCTGCGGCATTAGGGTGATGGTGTGATGGGTGTGATGGGTGGTGGGCCGAGTAGACTTGTACCCGTAGCGTTGTAATGATTCTAAATACGTTTACGGTCTGAATAACTCATCCATGAATTAAACGAATTAGGGTAACCGGCCCATTTGACATAGACTTCTCACTTATTGTCTTTCGTACACCTTTTAATAATTCTTTCTACTCGATACAGCTGACTGTTAGCTTCGTTTAAACGAATTTTCTGCACCTCTTCAGAATAAAATGTACCGAAAATGGGATTTTGATTATAATCGTTGAGCTTATATACACCTGATCAGTGAGGAAATTTTATTTTGAATATGTCCTCGCTCCATGTCAGTCTATCACCCTTGGTAAATGGATCTTTTAACTCTGACACTCTTACATCGTCGTCTGCTCTCAAATCTCTCGGCTTTAGCGTTGCTCTCAGCTTCGCTTTCGAGTACATATTATGCCAAGCCAACACGTCTGTACTGTGGTCAACATCTACAGGATTCATTTGCGTACTACAGTGTACAGATCTATTGTAAGATCTTACCAGATTAGGGACTGTGTCGATATATCTATCGGTATACTTTTAAGTCATATATTTCCATAACTTAGTCTTTATGGTGCGTTCAATGTGTTCAATGATCGACACATTCATGAGAGAGGTCTGAGATGTGTAGAAATGTATGCCTTTAGACGTTAACACGTGTCTAACGGTAGCGTTCACGAATTCACCCCCACCCCATTATCACTCTGAATCGATTCAAGTCATCTAGAGACTGTATTCAGAAAAAAGCCAAATCTTGAGCTAAGGTTTTCACAGTTTTATTTGTTAAAGGAATCATCCACACAAATTCTGATAGACGATCTATTACGAATAGTAGCTAACGCATAGAGTTATTATGTCTGACTAAACTAGTAATGTCGCTCAGATCCATTTGTCATAGCTGATCAATGCTGGTTACTTTGAATCGATCTCTCTTAAATTTTATTCGCTTAAGTCTACGCAAAGTGTATATAGCTCGTTCTTCTAACCAAACTCGTATTAAGGATTTAGATAGTGTTCCATTAAAGGTCATATACAGCTTTTCCAAAATGCCAAAAGATGCGAAGTGTTTGCTATCGTAATATACATGTTTCAATATGTCAGTTACGCTAATAGATTGGTTATTTCTTATGGTTCATGCAAGCTTTTTTCCGGCATAGTTTAACCAGGTTTTGGACAGCTTAGCATCTCGAGATCTCAGATTTCTAGCTACAGAGCATTGAGCTGTCGTGACCCCTCTATTAATGAGTGTAGATCATAGACTTTTAGCCTCGGGTTCGTTTTCCCCCCGTTTTTTCGCTCTAGACTCGCTGCGTTGAAGACTTGCAGTTGTTCAACATCATAACTGCCCACTACTTGTCTAGGTATATTGGCATCGACTAAGAGTTTATTGAAGGCTGTCAGTTTATTTAAGTTATAAAAAATCCTTAGAATGTGTATACGGATTCTACGTCACTGTTGAGGCGATGAAATCTACCAAATTGCTATTCGAATAGGCTACACCGTCTGTGGTGACACAATTGGAATTGTCTAATGATAAGCCAAGGGCCCTATGATTTAAGCTTTCGATCAATCTCTCGCCTTTATTCATTAAGCTAAGGCTCGACGATTGAACTAACACTTTAATTCTAGCATTATCCAAATTTAAACCCCTAGGTGCTGAAGTCGGGAGATTCCACGAAAGATAAGAATCATCTGACGACAGCTGAACTGAATTGCTTAGACTGATCTATCTGCAGTCTAAACCTTTGAAGCATCTGAGAATACAAATTTGAGTTCTCTCTAGCCATCAAGTCACTATGATTTAGAATTTCTTCCATCTCTTGACCTAAATTCACAGCCGATCTAAGGTTTTGATCGCTATATAGAACATTAATCTTAGACATCGTGTTTATACTGTCTATCATATTATGCATTACCAAAGCCATTTTCTGAATGCTTTCCATAACTATTCTCGTTATTATTATCTGAATAATTTAGAAATAAGCAGTAATACGGCTGGCAGTAGAAGGTGTAAGAAACCGCCGCGTTGAATAACTCGTCGTCTTTCATATAATGGTGTCTTACTTTTACTGAGCAATCTAATGTTATCACGCTGTCCGTGTAAGCGTTTATGTTGTATTCGATTTAATTTTATGTTTCCATGATTTAGGTGTAAACAGCATTCGGACACAGCATCTGCTAAACCCTTATTACAACACTCTAGAATTATTTTGCATTGCTTGGGTTTGGCTTTAACTAAACTCTGTAAGACTGATAATTGATCTGAGATATTGACAGCTCTACGCCCTCTTTTAAACTTAGACCGGGGTCTAACCACGTCCCTAGACCATCTGTGCTTATTATTATTATTATTATTATTATTATTATTATTATTATTATTATTATTATTACTATTATTATTATTATAATAATAATAATTATTATTATTATTACTATTATTATTATTATTATTATTATTATTATTATTATTATTATTATTAAACCCAAGGAATCTGACCGGTATTGCGTCCACCTCCAAGAAACAAGTAACACATCTTATTAGGCTCGTTTCATGTAGATATATTCTACTTGAAGATCAATTCAATGATGCAGGCTTAAGTTAATTATTGACATGATTAGACCGACAGTGTCTGCTTTACACAGAAAGCATACACGAAATACATATCATAAATGTCACATAAGCTTTTCTCATACAGATTACATAACATAATTCCTATTGACTCCATGGCCATGTGGGTGTGTGGGACGAAATGACAACAAGAGCTCAATTAGACACCTTGTAACCACTTTGACGAGCCTGTTACATTTCGCTTTACTAATAATGCATTGACCAATAAGTTTCGCAATTACTTAAACTCACCCTAAGAAAGGCCAAGCCAATATTAAGGATTCATGGTCACCTAGATAAGTGCATATCTACAACCATTCAGGTTGACTGACTGGTTGGGAAAGAAAGATGCATTGTCGAAACAAACCCTCCGATTGGCTAATTCCGTACATAACAAAACTGTTATTCTTCTTGTTATATCTTCACATTTTGAGTAGATCCCATCTCTTTTCAATAATCTAGGCGAAGCTTCAAATACCGAAGTGATATTTAAATACTGTCAGATTATTGCAACTTGTCAAAATTCACTCACTACGTTTCTCCCCTACTTATTTGTTGAAGTCCCCATCAAATACTAATTTAATTTTATGCAAATGACGTGGATTACAACCGGGCTAGTGCACTCAATACAGATCATATGAAGCTGTAAATTCCAAAAAAAATGGCACATTGTTTTTTTATTACATCGCATAATCAATTTCTGGAATATATCAAATATATACCCTTAATCAAGGAATCATCTGAACGTAAACTACAAGAACCACCTGATCTTACAAGAAATGTTTCATATCATACAGACAACCAGTAAAAAGTCCAGTGAACCATGGAAGTCCAATAAACTACATTGTATGTAAGAGTACTGTTTTCTGAGGCTCTAGTAGTAGAAACATCCTACAGCTGCATTCAGTCCTTCTTCGCTTCTGCCCACTGTGTCTTGTCCAAAATCCTTAGCTTCCTCAGATCCATTCTTGACTTGAGTGTACAAAGTCTTGCTTTATTGAGGTCACCTCGTAGCACGCTTAGCAGATTTATGCAATGACATCCTCTCCTGGCTTTGTATATGGTAGCTCTGAGTATGGAGAATTCCAAGGCTCCCTGTGCTGGTGTCTCTTCTGGCATCCTTAGCACATGGCCAAACATGGACCATCTTTGCTGGATGACTTTCATAGACAGTGGCGACGTATTACACATCATGTTTAGTGCATTGTTGGAAATTATGCTGTCTGGCCATCGGTGTCCAGTGATGGTGCATAGGTGTTTGTGGTGGCAGGCATCGAGTTTGTCTAGAGCTGCCTTTGGAGCTGCCCAGCTGTTACAGTTATACAGCATCGAGGATATGCAGGTTGCATTATATAAACGTAGCCTCTTTAGCAAGGGCATCTTTGATCTACGAATCCATAGCTTCCAGAAGGGCTGGAAAACTATGTACCCCCCATGATGCAGCGTGCATAAATGTCAGCAGCACTGCAAAGCAGTGAGCCCAGGATTTTACTTTTCCTCCATGGTTCGCTGCCACGAAGTGGGTCATCATTTTCTATAGTTTCATGTTTTGTCAATAGGTAAGTGTGGGTGAACTCTGTTTTTTTACTCATTCATAAAGAGATTCTCAATTTTTAGTTTGCTTGCGGCTATGGGGAGAAGTTCGTCAAGTGGTTTCGTTTCCTCGTCTATGAAGTCCACATCGTCAGCGTATTCCATCTCTAGTGGCATGCCCAGTGTTGACACTGGGGGTTTGGTCTTGTGGAACATTCCTGCACAGATTTCAATGCGGCAGCGAGGTAGCAGGTTAAAAGCACCGGAGATAGAGCAGCTTCTTGTTGGGAGCCGATTGCTGTCTCAAACTCTGGAGACTTCATTGACGTGACTCATACTCTCAGCTTGGTATCTGCAAGCAGTAGTCTCACTAGTCATAGCTCACCTTCATTGCAACTTACCTGGCGTAGTACATCTATGATCTGTGAGCATTTAATTGTGTCGAAGGCTCGTGACATGTCAATGCCCATTTTGTAGAAGTCCAAGTGTTTGGACATAACTATCGACACAAGCATATGTTGAGCCCATATAGTTTCTGTGCAGCTGCGTCAATGTTTGAAGCCACTTTGACACGCTCCGGTGAAGTAATCGATTTTGTCTCGGATGTGGCATAGAGTAACATTGGATATGATTTTCCATATGCTTTTTGAGGAGCACAATGGGCCACAGATTAGCTGCGGGCACATGTGTCTTCTTGGGCTTGGGTGGTGCGATAAGGGTCCCTTGACCTACAGCGTCGATGGGAAGGTGGTGCATAAAAGCTGAATTGATTAGGTGCATAATCGGTTTTGAGATAATGTCACTTGCATATTTGAATAGCTCATTGCTCATGCCATCAGGTCCTGATGCACGTCCATTTTTCAGGGCTTTAAGTGCCTTCTCAACTTCTGCTGTTTTAATTGGTGTTAGTAATGGCCTGGGGTCTCATGAGAACGGGTGCAAGGGATCATCATCGTTGTCAGCGAACTGTTCCTTGAACCATTCTCGGATTGTCTCGACTTTTCCCTGGTCAGTCCTGATAAAGTGTCCTTCAGAGTTGTGTACAGTGAGTGGTGGTGTGTAGTCAGTAACTCTCAGGGCTCTTGCTGCCCAAAACATTTTGTGACAGTCATCCGTGGCAGTGATTTCATTTGCTAGAGAGGCTGCCTGTTGAATAGCAAGATCTTGTAAGCATTCGCTAATGCGGCGCAGAGTAATATTGCGCTCCCAGCGTAGTTTGGTGCGGTCTTCACTTTGGCCACTTTGATAGATGTGCAGCTGTAATGCTTTCTGCTCTGCTGACAGTTTTACTACTAGAGGTTCGTCAGTATACCTAGTTTGGTTGTTTTTAAGAACACCTATGGTGCTGGTAGCAGATGATTCAATAGATTTCAGTATTTTGGTTAGGGCTTCATTTGGATTGGAGCTGACATCGATGTTATCTATCTGCTCCCCGAGGGCTTTTAATATATATATATATATATATATATATATATATATATATATATATATATATATATATATATATATATATATATATATATATATATATATGTATATATATATATATATATATATATATATATATATATATATATATATATATATATATATATATATATATATATATATATATATATATATATATATATATAAATATATATATATATATATATATAGAGCTTAAACAACTATCCGTAAGGTCAATAATTTCAAATGACCACCAAAATCCATTCACGTTTGCATCACAATGACATATTAGTCAATCTATTTTCAAACAACAAGTGTACTATAATTAACTATTATGTAACCTATGATAATCAGTCCAACTATCATGCAAGGTTTGAGCTAGACAGCTTCCCAAACTGCACCCTAACAAGGCAACGGCCTGGCCAAAATCAGGAAAATCAGACATTTTCTCAGGCTGACTATTGCCCAAAATAAATCAGGTTAATATATGAGAAAGCTGATGAAGTTGGATTTCTCGATTCAGGAGCTGCCATCTCACCCCTGCTAGAAACCACTATTCTGGGTAAATTATATGGATTATTATGCTGTCTTTTAGACTGCCTGAGCGACTTTCTAACTGCAGATGCAGGTGATGAAACAATCTCCACATCGTTAACTGGCAAACTAACCCGTGCCACTATTAATGATGAAGGCACCATTCCAACCCTATTATATGGCAAAACTGACTGTGCCTCAGTATTCAGCTGCCGCTCATCAATTATCGCTTCTTGATCAAGATCACTCATTTTTTCTCTACTAGTAGCATCGATATCCATAGGATATGTCATTTCATATCTACTCTAACCATACAATTCAGTCTGAGAATTATCTGATTCACTAATACTTTCATCAACCTGCTCACTCACATCAACCTGCCCACTCTTCCCCACTCTTGAAATACTGTCCCCAGTATTTTCAATTAATGGAACAGTACCCCATACATCGGCATCATATAATTCAAAATGTTGACCAGTATCATAAATCTCGGTTCTACTTACTTACAGTTCTCTTCGGACCAGATTCATCAACTAATTGGATAAGATAAGCATTATCCTGAAACCTGTCAATTACTTTGTGCGGCTTAGGTTTCCAAACACCCTGTATCTTATTTCTACCTAAGGGATGGTTTCTTAACAGTACTCTACGACCTACGGGAATACTACACTATTTCGCGTTCTGATTGCAATACTCTCTTTGCTCCTTAGCACATTTCTGGAAATGAGATTTCGCAGCTACCTTTGCTTCTACCACTGTCGTATGATGACTATCTTACCACTCATCAACTAACTGACATTGAGCATCCCCAGGTCGATTCAACACATAATGTATTCGCAGTTTAAGGTCCCTACCGTATGATAGATAAAACGGGGATAAACCAGTTGAAGAATGTGGGGCTGCATTGTAAATGTAAACCAACTCTGACAAATCCTCATATCATTTCTTCTTCTTCTGTGAGGCTAGAGATTTTAACAAATTATGCATTGTTCTATTGAAGTGCTCCACTTGTGAATTGCCTATCGGATGATAATGTGTGGATCTAGATTTCTGAATGCTGTATATCCTACAAAGCTCTTTAATCACTCAAGCCTCAAAATATCTCTCCTGGTAGTATGTAATCTAGCTGATATTCCAAATTTTAGAAACCTTCTTTCACTAATACCTTTGCAGCAGTTGAAACTTTTTGATCTTTAGTTGGTACTGCCACTGTGAATTTAGTAAATAGATCAGTGATAACCAAGACATTTTCACGACCATCTGACACCTTCTCTAACTGAGTATAGTTACTTGTAACAATCTCTAATGGTTTGAAAATTAATAAAGTAAGTAAATTAATAATTGGTGGTTTTACTTTTGGTAATGGCATTTTGGATAACATACATCGCTCACATCTCATAACCCAATCATGAACATCTCTTTCCAAACCCGGCCAATAGCACCGCTTCCTCAACAAAGCCCTAGTTCTTTCCATTTCCTGATGTCCTGATAAGAGTCAAGCAGTTACATTTTCATATAATTTGGAGTAACAAACAAGTAGTTATCACCAATCCCAGGCTCTTTATTGCAATAGTACAAAACCACACCCTTTTCTCTAAGATTATCCCATTTTCTTGAGATTTTCCTAATTACATTAGATTAGTTTCTCAGCTGTCACGATGTAGGTTTACACCGTTTATGAAAGCAATACCATATTCTAGCCAGAGCCAGAGCCAGACCCAGAGCCAGATCCTGTATTGGCTTGACAGATAATTCGGTAGTAGAAAACTAAGGAAGGTTTGGATAAGCACTAATCACATTTTTATTTTTGTCAGAAATTACAGGTTCATCTGCAGCAGAGTCCAAGACAGTTAATGCAGACAAATCAGCAATTTCTTCTAGCATTATTTCAACATTGACCTCATTTGATGATATCAGATGCCGACTAAGGGCATCAGCATTCCGATTAGACTGACCAGATATGTACTTATTATCAAAAGTGAATGGTGCCAATTGAGAAACCCAACGCATTTCTGTGGCTCCTAATTTTGAGGACATTATATAACTTAAAGGATTGCTCTCAGTGTAAACAACAAAATAACTTCCCAAAAGATAATCACAGAACTTCTCGGTAATTGACCATTTTAAGCCTACAAGCTCAAGTTTCATAGAACTGTAATTATTCATATTTTTCTCTGAAGGTCTGAGAGGTTGAGATTCATATGCAATAACTACCTGCCCATTTTCCTGGTCTTGAGACAAAATAGAACCTATTCCTTGGAAACTGGCATCTATTTTTTACAATAAATGGTTTCTGAAATTCAAGATAAGCGAGGACTGGAGTTGCAATTAAGGACTTTTGAAGTTTCCTAAATGCCTCAACACATGCTGATGTCCATCGGTACCAAACACTGCATTACTATCTGCATTTTTCATCTTAGACCCTCGACCTTTGACCTGTTTTGTAAGTAGAGCATGCAAAGGGATGCTATCTGCACAAACCCCTTTACATACTTTCTATAATATCCACTCAATCCCAAAGAAGCTTCCACTTTGTAATAGCTGCACTTTTGTCAGGATCTGTGGTAATTCCATTCACGGAAACGACGTGTCCCAAAAACATAATTTCAGTATTAATGAATTTACACTTTTAGTCTGTGCTTTTACAATTTACTGAAAACATACTCCAAGCACTCAATGCGATGCTCTACTGTTCTTGAGAACACAAGGATATCGTGCAGGTAAATTAACAAAAGTTCAAAATTAGCCTCGCCCATACATGCTTCCATTAATCTTTGAAACGTCGCTGATGTGTTACAGAGGCCCATAGGAAATTTTGTATATTCGTACAGCCCACCGATATCCACCCTAAATGAAGTGTTATGTACATCTTTTTCATCAATTCCCACCTGGTAATACACCTGTGCTAAGTCCATACTACTGAAAACTGTCGATCCCCATAATGCTTCTTAGGTCTCATCGATTCTAGGAAGTGGGAACGCATCCTTAATAGTTTTACGGTTAAGAGACCTATAGTCAACACACAGATGTAAACTACCATCCCTCTTCCTAACTAACACTACAGGAGCAGCATATGGATATCATTTTGTATAAGTCATTTTTTAATATGCTCCTTTACTTCTAGCATTTGATTTCGGTATTCGTCTATGAGGAATCTTAATGGGTATGTCATCACATGTAGGGATAATATGCTTAATTATTTCAGTATATCCCAGATCATCATCATCGTTGCAAAAATAGTCTTGGTAATTATAAAATAAATTAACCACCTTAGACTTCTGTTCTTGGTTAAAAATCACATCTCCAATATTAATCTTAAATGGTATACCATTTAAGCATTTGTTCCTATTATTTACACCATCAGTAATCGAAATTTCCTTTAACTGTACACATATTTCCTTACTAGATGCTTGCACATTGCAATCAAATGTGTTGTCCTCCTTAACAATATCAATCATTTGAGCTGTACCAATTCTACATCGAGGGTTCAACCATACATCTTAAGAATCTATGTTTGCAACACGAACTGGAACCTTATCATTTTGTACATCTGCAAATGTGCTAATAATCATAATATTCTTTGGAAAAATTCCATCAACACTCTTGATAGCGTGCATACTAACACAACATGATTTTCCTTTTGGTTCTGGTTAGTAGTTGTTAAGATTACTTTTATGGAATTGGCTGATACTTTAATTGCATATCGACCTGCAACGTTAACAAAACTCACATGCCCATTTTCTGGCGGAATTATAGATGATGACATCTCAAACAATGTTAATATATTAGAAATAGTATCTTCACACGTCACATGATCGCTATTATATGGTAAAGTTTCCTTAAGGAGCTTGAAAAATTTACTTCCAAGACTACCTGTTCGCCTTTCCCTAATGCTACCTTGTAATGAATCAGAAGGATCTTTCACCACCAACATTCCAATGGCTGGTAAACTATGATTATGTACATCTATCTGAACTTCAATGTAACCAATATAAGGAATGTCAAGTTCATTCACTCCAGTCACTCTCATCCACCTTGTCACATCATCTAGCGTTGTCTTAGACGCCAATAATTCCCAAATACATCTTTTCAGTAATTGTGGACACCTGTAAAACTGTATCTATAAGACAGCGCACAGATTTCCCTTCCACAAAAACATTAATTTCCGGACATCTAGCAACAATTTTATACGAAATTTGTTCCCATGGGACAATGGAGTCATTCAAAAATTCACCCAACGCCTGACCACTATCTAGAACGGTGGCGGCTGATGGTTTAAATAATCATGACTATAAACATAATTGTCAGTCAGTTTGATCTTGACTTTGGCTTGCAAATCCTCCTCTCCCATCATTAGTCAATCTATTCACCATCCCACCAGATGGACATTGATGTGCGAAATAACCTCGGCCATTACAGTTGAAACATAAATTTCCTGTAGCTCGCGGGGTAGTGTCGGACCATACGGTATCTGATGTCGACTCGCCGCGCCATAAGTGCATGACGAATGATGATGCTGGTTAGCTTCCGGTCTCGGAGTGACGGATCCTGTACGATACTGCCCTACGGGTAACAAAGACCGGCTTCTAAGGCCGGTGGAACTCAATCGTTCCAGTGGGGCCGTGCGACCATCGTCGCGAACATTAAACACTACAGTCTCATCCCAAGAGGTTGTGTCACCAGTATGCCTGTCCATAGCAATTTCGTGATCTATGGACTTACAAGATTTGATTGGTAACCTAATCAAACTAAGTCTATACAATAATTCTACCTACACAGACTGTCAAGTATGCTAGTTAAAAATAATGAGCATACGAAAATACAAGACATAGAGACAGCCTGGTGAACTTTTAAATGTGTGGCTCCTGGAGGTACCACACAGGCTCGTAGGTCCACAGAGGTATCCCCGCAAGGGAGGCTTCCGTACAGGAGAATTAACTAATTAACTTAATATAAGCTATTATACCTCTAAGCTGAAAGGAAAGAAAATTATCTTTGTAGTGACGGAAAATCAAGTGCCTCACACGGGCACTAATCCTAGTGCTAGTTTGGTTGAGGAGTATTATCCTCGCGTGGACCA
>CM067363.1:44504579-44534579 GCA_034401795.1 Chaetoderma sp. LZ-2023a | reverse complement strand
GATCGATCACTGTACTCCCTGCATATCAGCCTCCAGAAAACTGCACAAGTAAGACGTTGACTATTTTGGAACTTGACTGGATGCTGTTGCTGCCTATGTCAGCAACAGCACCCAATCAAATTAATTTAACAATTATTCAATAGAATGCATATTAAATAGGAAAGATTTACAATTTGTACAACCTGACGGACTATAAAGCGCCAAAGATGGACTAAACCGAATGATTCATGGCATAATATATTATGACGTCAGCCTACACGCCACGTAGTTGATTATGACGTCATATGATTGAACCATATTCCAGCTTAGATCTGACCATGAAGAATTATCACTGCTGTTTTCCTGCATTATTCTGGAGTAAAGCAATCCTAAGATCATGCAGTCTTTTGTACTATTCCGTTAATGTGTCTGTTCCGCATGACGCCTAGGTATGTGATTGAGCTTACTTGTCCAATCCTCTGATTTATCACGATAAAAACAAGGGCTGGGTTTGTTTCAGAAAATCACTTATGTCGTTGCCGCACATACCGGATGAGTCAGCCCAATTTTAAGGTGCTATGGTTCTGCTAGTGCTGTTGTATTTGGTATTTGCCGGTTTTATCGGATGCTATAGCAATCAGTCATCGCCAAACATTCCAATCTGCGATTTAACACTTTGTGGAAAATCATTGATGTGGCACAGGAACGGAACAGCGGAAAAGTACTGCCCCTTGTGGGACACGAGGCTCAACCGTTCCTTCCCGCGAGGTCTGCCCATCAACAGCCCTTTATATGCGCCATGTTGTTAGGAATGCCGTATGCCAGCTGTGTAGATTTATGGAAATACCATATTTCTTGAGAATTGTTAAGCAGGATGTTGTACAGTGTTGTGTCAAATGTCGTCGAAAAGTCTAATATGGCCATGTCAATTTGATGATTTTGACCATAATGTGTTGCCATGTTATGTGACGTTACTAAGAGTCTGACATGAGTAGTCAGAGTGGCAGCCATAATTTTAGTTCGTTTGGGCGTGGTAATGATCTAAATGGTATTTAATCTTGTTCTCATTGTGAAATAATGACGAATAGATTTTATATTTATCCCGGACTCACATTACCTCACTGGCCAAAGGTTCAGCGATGCCCAAATTAAAATAGGTAGTGAATGGATATCTATTTCCAAAACTTCCACTCTACATTTTTACAAACGCATTCTCTTGCTATCCAATGCAGCTTTCCAGTTTTAGATATGCCCCGGCCATCCCTAGTTAAGCCCCCCCCCCCACCCCCACACTTCGCTCGTGATGGGACCGAGCGATCCCAGAACATCTTGACTATCAATTTACAGAAATCTATATGGGGAAACCTGTTGAATATTTTAAAACTAATTTGTCTGGGTGGTGTTGCTGCCTGAGGCAGCAACAGCGCCAAGTCAAATTAGTTTCAAAATATTCAACATAATGTTTAGTAAATGGTAAAGAAATACAATTCGTGCAACGTGCCTGACTATTATGCATTAAAGACGAACTATATCGAATTATTCATGATATTATGATGATGATGTCAACATACACGTCAGGTAGTTGTTTATGACGTCATATGATTGAGTGTGGAAATGGATTAATAAATTGAAAGCATCCATCTAATAACTGGTTTTCAATCAGCATCTTTTCTACTGAATACATTGTAATTAACCCCTCTGGTGTGAACTCAACCCTGTAATGTTCAAACTGACCAAAACAGCTTTGCAGTGGCCTTCAGACATGGTTATTTGAAAGGCCTAGAGACGAGTATTTTTGTATATATACCACTAGAATGACTGGCTCGGTAATCGAGCCAGTCATTCTAGTGGTAAATCTTCAAAAATACTCTTCTTTAGGGCTGCAGATAGACACTGGCTAAGTACAAACTTTAACGTTGTTTACCAGTACACTTTTTAACGGTCAAGCCGGCCAAACATTATTAGTGGCAAATTTGAGACAAGTAGTTTCCCCACTGTTAAAATCATCATGTCGCAATAACCCCTGCCTAAATTATTGCCATGCCAAGAATTTACCTGCCACACACTCAATTCCTCAACCGTATTCTGAAATGGACCAAAGAGAAGAATTCATCTTAGACGCATTTCATTGACTGGTTTTAAGAACAGGACCGCTAATGTGATTCATCTAGCTGCAAAATATCAACAAACCAAAAAATCTCTTTAACCCCCTTGTGCTTACTTAACCATTTAATTGTCAAACTGACCAAAACAACTTTGCAGTGGTCTTCAGACATGGCTATTTGAAAGGCCTAGAGCCTTTTGAATATCTACCACTAGCATATCTAGCTCGGTATCCGGGCCAGCCATTCTAGTGGTACATTTTCAAGAAATACTCTTCTGTCGGCGTGCAGATAGACACTGGCTAAGTAAACACTTTAATTTTCTTTACAATTGCCCAGTTAATGGTCAAGCCGGCGAAAAAAAATAGTCAGTGGTAAATTTACAAAAGTAGTCTTCTAAAATTAAAATATTGACCATCAATGTTTAATTGATATAGCAAGTAGTATTTTGAGCACTTTGATGTGCTGTTGACATAAGACGGGCTAAACATTTAAATCTGTCCAACACAAAGGAGATGGATAATGAAGATTCCTATTGTAGGGTGAAGAGAAGTGACACATGTACAGGTATGCAAATTATATCAATCTAGTGACTTTAGGTTCAGTTAGTACAAGGCCATTGATAGCATATATAGAATTTCAATTTTGTTATGTCTTATATCTTATTGTCATATATAATGTTGAATAATTATGAAACTAATTTGATTGGAACTCATTGCTGCATGGCAGCAATGGCTTCCAGTCAAATTAGTTTCAAAATATTCGACATACATGTCTGGAAAATATATCACTCTAGTGACTTAGGTTCAGTCTGTTCAAGGCTATTGAAAGCATATATAGAAACATATCTTTAAAATTAAAATTACGGCCTACTTAACATACTCATTGCTTGAAATGTAGCACTGAAATACCTGACAATCAATCCAGTGATAGACTTAAATAGAGTCCTTTCTAGTTCTCCAAATATGCAGCCATTTCACAAGAATTTAATACAATTAGATGACCGAATCATGCTTTCCAGAAGATGCTTTAAATAGGAATTTATCTAAGTTCACAGAATCTGATGGTTCCAAAACAATTTGATGGCCAACATATTATCCTGTTTTCCAAGATGATATGTAGGGCATGCTCACTTCTTTGAAACATGGCGGCTGTGGAGAATGGAGAATGAAGCTTTGCGTTTTGCCAAATTTAAATCAAAACTCAACTTAATAGTATATTCATTTCATTGTGCCTCATAATTGGTTTGCCATAGCATAAGATGTCTGAGGTCTATCATTTTATATGGAACCGATATGTACACCAAATTATTCACAGCATTGCGTGACGAGTTCATAGATGTGCACACGTAACACAGAAGAGTTACAAAAAGTCGACAGCAAGACATTTATAAAACATTTGCATTTTGCTTTATTCACGATTTGCATCTAGATAATACCTTATAGATATTTAGTGAGCAAAATTATTAGGCTACACGGTATGGCTGGATCTGATGCCAAAGTAATGCGAAATACGTGCCAATCAGACAATAAGCGAAGTAATTTTACTGTCTATTGGAGATGATATGATTGCCATCATTTACATCCAATCACGCAGGGAAGGGGCTTCAGATTCTTCTATGACAAATTGTGAGGCATCAAATGTAACATGAGAAGTGTACTCAAGTGGCACCTGACAACATCTTAAATTGCTCTAAATAATTTTGAAAGTTAGGCATGCTCAATCATAGAGCAGCGTATGTTGAAAAGCACAGCGATATTTGATACACATATCCGGATAATGTCGGACTGAGTATGCATTAGGAATAGCTAGTCTGTGAAACTAGATTATCTCTAAAGTAGAAGAATTTAATAAATGACCACTTAATATGGTGAACACATATACAATGGACCTTTCCAGTTTTATCTAAGCCCCGCCCTCTCTATCTAAGCTCCACCAACACTTCGCCGTGTTGGGAATGATCGATCCCCGAATGTCCTACCTATCAATTTCCTGAAAACTATACACGTTTTTGAGTTGGGGCAGCTGCTATGACAGCAACAGTGCCCAGCCAAATTAGTTTCAAAATATTCAACATAATATGTATTACATAGTAAAGACATACACTTCGTACACTTCGTACAACAACGCATAGTCCGTCTTCAGATATGCGCTCGTGACGTACTTATCGACGTCATTTATGACGTCATTCATTGAGTATGACGTCATAGGATGGATTGATAAAATCGAAAGATCGATTACACCATTCTCGTCTCTTAGATCAGACAGCAGTACGAAGTGCTTCTAAATGTCGAATGGCCAAGGAGTTCAAAGCAATGATATGGTATCCCTGTAAATACAAATAGAAATAAATACGAATAGAAATGTCAGGATTCAAATGCTGATACATTTAACAGAATATTCTCGATCTTTGACATACATTTTCACATAAATACCACGAATGGCAGATAATTTATGAATCCATTTTATCGCTCAATTATATAACGCCATAATCAACTACGCGACGTGTATGCTGACGTCATAATCATGACGGCATGGACGATTCTATTAAGCCCGTCTTAATAGTCCGACACGTTGTACGAATTGTATATTTTTGCTATTCAAGAAACATACTGTTGAATATTTTAAAACTAATTTGCATAGGTAGCAACATCACCCAATCAAATTAGTTTCAAAATATTGGAACATGTATAGTTTTCTATAAATTGATAGTCAGGAAGTCCAGCGATCGATTGATCTAAAAAAAGGACCATTCTCTACATCATTCGGACTTCAGAAAATCTGCTGTATGCATGCGCCGTATGCAATCTTGACAACATATATGATAGCCACAACATTCTATAACATCTGTAGCGACGCCACCACCCCACCTCCCCCCCCCCCCACCAAAAAAACAATGAAACATAAAATCTTGTCAAGACCAATGGCTTTGTGATGCTAGTATTCATACATAGTGCATTCATGATTTCCTGGATTTATGGTGACAGGATGTGGCGCATATATATGTGGGTCATCCGGTGTCTAAATACTATGCATCTTTGTAAGAGCCTAGTGGTACTAGAAAGAACTGATTTGTTACTCAAGTGGCATAATCAGTCAGGGCTCATGTACTCTGACGTCACAATAAGTAGTGACATATCTAGCTTCATCTTGAACATGGAGATGTCCACCAATTATGTGAAGCGTATGTCTTTGATGCATTTATTTTCAACTGACAATTCTGGTGAATACTTTGAAACTGATTTCCCTTGGTACCCAGTCAAATTACTTTCACAATATGTATCAGTTATCCTGTAGAGTTACCTTGAAATTTAGGTTCTGGTAATTCATGATTCAAAGTATATAGATTGATTCCAACACACGCAAACAGTGGGCGGAGCATAACCAGAAATGGGCGGGCCATAGCTAAATGGATTCACCTATTGTGTTCTCCAATAACGGTTACCAATTGTTACCAATTATTAACTGGGATCTCTGGAATATCGAGTTCCATTTTCTTATTCCGACGATTTACCATTTATAATATTTATGTCCGTGATTTCCGGGCGTGGCACCGCTGCCGTCCTTTCATGGCGGATCTGGCCAAAAGAGGCATCTACGGTGATCTTGAAGACTATCCATTTGGAGGGCAAGAAAAATATCTTTTTTTGTAATTTTACCACAGGAATGGATGACCCGATAATCTAACCAGTCATTCCAGTATTAAATTAAAAAAACCAGTATTCTCTTGCCTGCAAATAGATATTCAGCGCCGAAAGATTTTAAATTGTATTGACCACAATTTTTCCATTAAATGGTTAAGAAGCACTGCAGTACAGCAATGCGTATATGGTTACTATGGATATAGCCAGCCTCACTGGGATTGATAATCTGATACTGTAATTTTAAGATTTCTGTATCAACCGTAAAGAATGGAAGAAAAATGGCTCGATGTTAGATTTGAACCTGAGCGAACGGACATAGTCTGCGACTCAGGCGTTGAGTAGGCCTACCATCGATAGTAGTTACATTGGTTTTACTGGTTGCTTCTACACAGACGTAGTTGCGCATTGTTTTGTCGAGAAACATTGACATATTTAAAACCGACATCATAAGAATTAACCATCTTGTTTGAGCTCAATCGTGCGAGTATTGGGTTGCGCGTAATGCGGTGATATAATGAGGAGAGGGAGTACCTAGGGGAGAGTCACAGGCGACAAGTAAATAGCCAGAACAACATTACTGTGCTCAACACCCGTGCAGTAGGACATAGTATACAATGGCAAAACAAAAAATTCAAATACAAAATCAAGTTATTTATTTGCCAGCTAAAAAGTGCACGTATAAACAGGTCGACGCTTGATCTAAGTATTTTAAAAATATGACATACCCGATATTCACCTGAAAGCTTAATGGCTATAGATTCTGGGCCGGCCCATGTATATACGTAATATTCACGGTATTGTCAAACGTTATCGTCAAGGTAGGTAAATACTGCTTGCGCCGATTCACCAGTGACCCTAGTGGCCCATTCCTTATGCGGCTGGTGCCCTTACGCATAACTGCCTGAATTACTGTTATCTGGTCATATGTAGAAACAAATTTACACACAAAATACACCATCTACGTTTGTTGTTTTGACAAATAGATGCATTGCATTCCATACGTTTTCTATGAACTCAGTAAGGGCCAATCCGGACAGACCGGCTTTTTCTCTGGTTTTGACTATTTAAAAAAGTAGTATACCACTTAAGTGCGTGGCTCGATACGTGAGCCAGTCAATCCAGTGGTACATTTTTCAAAATAGTCTTCTTTTGACCTGCAACAGAACATTCATAAAAAAGAAAGAGTGCCTTCCTTGGCCAATTTTGACCATTAAATGTGTTTTGCTTTACGGCCCCAGATGGCAAACCGACTAGAGCACCAACCCGAGACCGCCCCCTTACAAAAGCAATCGAATATGCTTCTGTTGCTTTCTCAGACACATTACCGCCGTATCTATTTTTTATAATTAAATCATTATTTTATTTCCGGTCCCTTGCCAATCTCCAGTATAGGAATTTCCCCGGTGTATCATCAGAACAGAACCTCGCCGATGGGTAAATTGATCCCTTGGTGTTTGACTTCAATGCCAAACCTTTGGCTATTCGGAACGATTTATTTGAGGAACTGCAACTATCTCCATACTTTAGGATGTCTGTCGATTTAATGGATGATCCAGTTTTATCTATGCCCCGCCCATCTCTAGATAAGCTCCACCCACACTTCGCCCGTGTTGGGACCGATCGATCCCTGCACTGTAATCTCAATTTCCAGAAAACCATGCAGGTAAACTATTGCATATTTTGATACCAATTTGACTGAGCGCTATTGATGCCTATGTCAGCAACAGCGCCCGGTCAAATTAGTTTCAAATTATTCCATAGCATGTTTATTAAATAGCAAAGGCAATCAATTCATACGACTCGATGAACTATTAAGCGATTATTATGGACATAACTACACCATTCATAACGTAATTCATTATGACCTCAGCCTACATATTGTAAGTATGGGATTGTCTTGTGGGAGTCATGACCCCGCCGGATGTCTTATATTTCCGAGTAAGTCCTGAAGAAATTATACTTTGAAATCACTAGGTGAGCTAATGGACCGATTGACATTTTCTACTTTATATTTAACTTAGTAATTACATCAGCAGTGCGGATGATGTTAACTTTCCAGTCAATGGATGATGTGTTAATTTAGCAGATTGAAACTTGTTGGATATAGTTTTATAATCATAACTGAAATAGTCGAATTGATTAGAATAGATCCCACGGTTCTGAGTTGATGTGTATTTGGAAATAGTTTAGATGAAAGTTGTGGCTGTGCAGTCGGCACCCACTTTTAAAATATTCAGCGGTCGTTTGGAACAATAGTTTAGAAAATAATCGAAGCATAATAATCAGTGAAATCGAATGTGACAAATGGACATAGTTGATGAGGTAGGCAATCTAGATTCTCACATGGGAATGAAACAACATCAGCTGGCAATGAGAACATACAGCTCAGGTGCCTATTCACCCTAGCATCCTATAGGCTTATCAATCAGTAGGCAATGGACAGGGCATGGGCATTGTAGCGTCATGTAGGAATTAATAACATAATCGAAATTTGTATATCAACTATATATCACTCATACAATGGTATGCAACAACAACACATTCTGTAATGGTGTTAGTTAGCTGACAGATCGCATCAAATCAGAACCGGTTACCACCACTTTGTCTATGTGAGGCATCATCTCCATAGAAGAATAGCACAGAGTTTGATTGGTCAGAATGACGTCACGGTCAATGAGCGTCGATCAAACTCTGTAACAAATAATTATATAGAATAAGTTTTGTAGTTAACATCGAAATGAAAGGGATCGTTGATTGGTTAAAACGACCAACATTTGTTAGATAGGAAATTCTAGGAAGGGATAAGCAGAAGTTGATTGATGGACTGATTGTCCGGGCCAATCAAGCTGTACTTATAACGTACCTAGAAGAATCATTAAAACGGATTCAGCAAGAATCTCATTCTCTAGATATGTATAGAACCTCAGAATCAAAGATTCTGAAGACTATAAGAGATACACTTTCAGTTATAGGAAGTTAATCAATCCACCATCTCGATTCACTGAACATATCGTTGATGTTCAGTTTTTGTAAGTAGCTATAGAATAGCAGTAGGCACTTACTTGATTTGTACCAGTAGGTACTAGTCTGTTGTTTGAGCGATATTGCTCCAATCTAAATTACCTTGTAAAATTATGTACAGGTAGCTTTAATAAACACATCATCTTACGTTTATGTGAGACAATAGTTTGGTTTACTCTATCCAGTAGCAAGTAGCATTAGGAATCTGACCACTGAGTCGGAAGCAACATCCGATCCTTGCCTGATCTTCTTAGTCAGAATAGGCCCAGCAGTCTTATAATAAATATCGTCATTATCATCTTCTCGACGAGGCGAGCCAGACTGTCCTGAATCCTTCTCCGCCATCGGCTAGCCGGTTGTCGCAGCAACCGTTACATCATAAGCTTGCCGATAGCGAAGCGGGACCGCCGAAGTAATCTTGAGTCAGAACACGGAGATCCAAAATCTTCAATATGACGTTGTTGATTATGACGCCATATGATTAACCAATGGAATGGGTTTATACATTGCTATTGTCGAGGATGGCAAATTTGTGATTGTGGACGTGAGATGGAAACTGATGTGTTGCAGCCGTCTGAGATTACCGGAAGTTGCAATGATTTGTTCAAACATATCCTTATTTGCCATATACCATGTCGTGATAATTGAGGTCAAGAATCCGGCCACTGGCAATGCCATCTAGCGGTTAAATAGGTCAAACCAGCTGAGAAATCCGGGCTAATAGGTTAATTACCCTCATGCGTGGCACAATGGGAATATACATCAGTTTCCATTGCCCGCTAGATTGAGTTCATATGCTGAGTTGAAAGAAGTCCGCGCAACCCCAGCCCATTTTGTTTATGCGACACAGATTTTCTATTAAACATTCGTTGCTTGGATGGCGATAGAACGCATGGCTATGTATTTCTTATATACGGTGTCGGTATATAAGCTCTTACGTCGATTGTACGCTAAAGACACACTAAATAGCTGTTTATCCATCTACCGCTCAAATAATTAATGTCACACATTTATGAGAAGAGGGTACTTCATTGCGCGTGCGCGCGTGCGTGTATGCGCGGGTGCGTGCGTGCCGGGTGTGCGTGTGATGGGTGTCGGCTGGGGGTGGGTGGGGTGAGTGGGTGGGCGAGTGTGAGTGGGGGTGTTGTCGCGCTGCGGGTGGGGTAGGGCGGGGCGGTTAGAAAATCCATAATATGTATTAGTCTTATGGCTACTCGAAAGCTATCATCATGAAAGCTCTCCATTCTCTTTACGCTTTGTTACACGTTGCTCTAAAACTGCCGGGGATATACTGAAAGCATTGGAGCTGAATGTATATGCTATAGACATATATAATCGTGCTGTTGCCTACAGACATGATTACAGATTAAGTATTTGCTAAGACGTTATTACCATGTCTTGAAGTTAATTCACCTTTCCAGGGTGTCCATCCATCATCTGACCTCGTTTGACGTCATAATCAGCTCTGCGCGTGTATGACGACGTCGTTATCATTACGTCACAAAGGCAGGACCGGATCCAGGATTTCAGAAGTGCAGGGTGCGGGGGGTCCGGGGGCACGTCCCCGTGAAATTTTGAAATCTAGGTATCCCCACACGGCTTCTCCTGCATTTCCAGAGATAAATATGGACCCTTAGTTGGCTGCTAAATTATTCAATTTCTACTCATGATTTAATTATAATTAAAAATTTTGGTGGGTCAAGGTGATGCTTCTCTCAAGGGTGGGGGGGGGCGCACCCCCTGCACCCCCCCTCTGGATCCGCCCCTGCAAAGGGTACCATATAGACCGTCATCAAATCTCAAGAGTCCGACACGTTGTATGCATTGTATGTCTTTGTAATTCCTTGCTATTTAATAAACATGATGTTGAATATTTTGAAACTAATTTGACCGGGCGCTGTTGCTTCCTTAGGCGGCAACAACCACCCAGTCAAATTAGTTTCAAAATATTCACCAGCTTACCTGTGTAGTTTTTTGGAAATTGATGTTCAGGGTGCTCAGAGATCAATCGATCCCAACACGAGCGAGGTCTGGGAGGAGCTTAGCTAGAAATTGGCGGGGCATAGCTAAAACTAGAAAGGTCCATTAGCGCGCCCATAACGTTTCAGACCATTAACGCCTCTTATCATGTAGGTAGCTGTAATCTGGGTACATTATAACGAGACTACACATCCGCCAGTATACGCCAGTGTATGTTTGCCGGCATGCCTATCACTCCGCCCATCGCTCGTCCATATGTATGTCCATATGTCAGCTAGTTGTATATATCTCCACGCATTCACCATTCTGTTTATTTGCTTGCGCATCTGTATATGACTCGTTTTCACTGTCCATAGATGCATCTGTCTGTTTTGGAGTATATATGTATCGCAGTAGCTCAAAAGAACGACATATGTTACCTAAGTAGTCAATCAATCTCTTGGACTGTCAACATCATCCGTGGAAGCATGTTTGCCAAATTAATTCCAGCAAAAGACATGCCATGTAATAAGACGAGCCTTTCTTATATAGAGAATGATATCAGTACTTGTTAGAATGTGTCCCAATGCATGACTCACAATATGCCCAGAATCTGGTTAGCGAGATTGAGTTTCAATATTTTAAAATTTTTCAAAACAATTACATTTGACAAGCCATTGCATCGATTAACTCAAATACGAATGTCAACAATATCCATCGTTACACGCACGTATGTTCAAAGCTAGGCAACGAGCACGTGCGGTCAAAGCGAGGCGCCGAAATTCATCCCGAGTGAGAATGTCGCATTTCTTTGTAATTCTCCTAGAAACCACATGTGATTTTGAGAAGTTGCCAAATGAGTATTTAGTAATGGCATACAGTGGGGACGATGACAATGACGACATTATGATGAGTATTCTGCTTATAAATTTATTGGGCAGTGTTGCCCGGAAGCTGTGCCATTGTTAGTGGATGTGCAGCCCACCTGCAGGTGGGGGGGGGGGGTCCCCTCCCCCGGAATTTTTTTGAATATGAGATGCTCTTAGAAGCCATTTCCTGCATTCTGGACAGCATTTGCGACCCTTTGGACCGTGCGCCCGCCCACCCCGCAACTGCGGGTGCTGCAGGGCCCTAAACACGGCGCTGACCGGAAGTTACGAGCTAGATTCAGAAAATCGCATACACGTATGGTACATAGGAGATGTGTTCTATAAGAAAAGTAATCAGAGGCTGTCAAACAAATTTGACCAAAGAACTAAGGGATATGAATAAAAAAGAGTGCATTATCCGTTGTCTTAAGACTTTAGTTACCTTCAATCGAGCATCGATTTAGTGAGTAAGCCATAGTCAACCATCAGATGTATTTGCATTTATGTTCATAAGTATTCACCTGTATGTAATGATAGATACAAGTCCTATCACGTGAAGGTTTCTATCACAGTTTCAAGCTTGCTCACAAAAGAATCAATATAGTGATCGCCACAACTGATCACCGACGCCGTGTGATGCGTGATGGGCTTAAACTGTAGACTCACATAATGCGAAATGCATTATTGGAAATTCATGTATCCTGTTCATAAGGAAAATCTTGATTGTTTATCGTATAATGAAGGTCGTGTAAACAGGCAGTTTTGAAGACTTAAGAACATTTCCTATGTGATTGTCATTTAAGCGATATATGTCAGACATCTAGAATAGGGCCACGCTTTAGAACAGTGAGGGGGTGGGGTGGGGTGGCGGAGGGCTACTTATATATTTACTTTGAAACTGAGCTTCAGCGGTTGCAGCATTCGAAACCATTGAAACCGATCCAAATGTGCTTTCAAAGTGAGCGGACCTTACCTAAGATAGGCGTGGCATATCTAGACTTAGCTGTATGGTTGCTTTGAAATACCTATATTGGCATTTCATGAGTAATTCATTTACATGGATATAACACCATACAGGACTGGCATTAATAAGTGTAATACCGAACGGATGTACATATAACAGCATTCGTAGATGACACCATAGGTGAATCCATTTCTAAATATGCACAACGTTGTTGGCTAAGCTCCACCCAATATATATGTGCGATTGAATTAAGTTACATACTTTGAATTATAAATTCCCAGAATAAAGAATTCAAGGTAACTACACATGTGAGCGGTTGACTATTTTCAAGCTAATTTGACTTGGTGCTGCTGCTGCTTAACAGCTATCCTACCCTAACCTATACTGATATCTAGCTAGAATATTATCCATGCCCTCTCGTGGCAAGGCCTATACTTGAGCGAACTTTGCTTTGAAACATCACGATCGATTTTATATAAAAAAATCGCGATTTTCGATTAAATCGTAGGTTCAAATTCCCAAAAGTATAAACCGGGGTAACGTGACTTGTTTCTAGAAAAAGTTGAAATAAATGATACAAAAATAGCACGAATTAGAACACAATTTCATGCGAAGAATTCTTACCATCCTACGTCTATGCGTAATGTATACCTTATATCCATCATCGCGGGAGTGAAATTATTAATTTCATCAGGTTCCATTGATATGGCGTATAGTTTAATAAACATTATTTATTTCATCAAAATTTGAGATAAAATGTCGCCGAGATAAAAATATAAATTACATGATGTATCAGCTTCCGCTTATAGCCTGCCTCCCTTTGTAGGACGATATTAGGTAATTAACCGGAGTAACGCGAAGATGCTAATATTAGTACCCTGAAAGATACTGCGCACTCCGCATACATATGACGTTAGCTGTGAGTAGGTACGAGTGTAACGGCGTAAACTCGTCCTATAGTGCAGGTTATAGTTGCTTTCACAATGTTAACAGTTCAAAATCAAACAACCTGGAATGATGTTGCTTTATTTTCTTTAATTTGTCATGACAGCCGAATAAAAAAGAAAACATTATTATACCGCCTGACATTGCTAACTCTAGAATTAAAAAGAATTATGTTCACTGATTGCAACTCTGCAACAAAGTATATACTTGGCATTTCACGACAGACTCAGGTTCTGCAGCGAAAGAAAGAAAATTATATGGCGATTCGACGGAGTAATTAGCTTGTTTTCTCAATGACAAAGGTGTTACCTCGCAATTGTTAGCTTGTTTATTGTAGCGCGTTGTGTTGTGATTAGTAATAATATAAACGGGATATAAACGCAATGAACGCAGGCGTGAATCGATTATAATTGTACTCATGTACTGATAAAATGCGACGGAAAAGTACACACTTCAGATTTTTAACAAACATGAAATTGTTGACGATTTTCCGATTTTTCTTCAATTACATCGTAAAAATCGCGATTTAAAAAAATAAATCGAATTTCACGATTAAATCAAAAAATCGCGCAAGCCTAGCAGGACCTAGACTAGACCAATTACTGAGTGAACAAATTGATTGATTGTTTGTTTGAGATTGAATCACATGGTCAGCCCACAGAATGAACCGATCCAGTTTATCCAATCATATGCCATCATAATCAACTATGCGGTATGTGCCATGCCGTCATGCTTTATGACGTCATGAATGACGTGGATAAGCTCGTCAAGAACGCTTAATTGATGGCGAACTAAGGGTTGTTGTACATATTGTATGCCTTTACTATTTAATAAACATCGTGTTGTACATTTTGAAACAAATTTGACTGGCCGCCGCTGCTGCAATGGGCAGCAATAACACAATATTCAACAGCTTACTCATACCTTTTTCTAAAAATTGAGTCACGGAGATTTGGGATTGGCTGATCCCAACCGAGCGAGCGGAGGGTGGAGCGTAGCTAGAGTTGGGTGAGCTTGATTTCTCCATTGTGGCCTGATGCTAATTAATGACTATCGCATTATTGTATTTCATGTGGCCAAGCTGAAATGTAATAAGAGCGTACATTGCGTGTCTCGGGAGTGTATGAATAATAAAGAGGAAAGAATCCCCATTTTTCACTTATTTTCTATTGTATATTAATCGTGTAATCCATTAGTCGGCATCTGGTGAGATGCATACCAAGGTCATATTCATCAGGTTCCATTGATATGGCTATTTCCTCTATAGATGAACCCTCGATGTTGATAATAGTGTGCAAACTCTTTCTCAGTGTAATACGCCCATGGCTGCTAGTAATCTCACTAATTGGCTTTGTAGATTTCTCATCATCGGATGGAGTATATCTCAATTATAAAGCACCCTGATGCAGCACCCTCTTTTAAAGTGTGCAACTGAATATGTCCTGCAATATAACTAATGTAACATATCTGATATTTGCGATGGTTAATCTTAGGTTTTAATTAGTTGTTAGATTCTAATATAAATCCTTTTAGCTGTATCAACACTACACAGCATCGTAGTTTTAATTACACATGTTAGCGACGATGTACTCTACATCTTTGCATATGTCATAGCAGAAAGGCCTGCAGTAATTTCCTCCCATAACACAAGCGTGCAGAAACTAATGTAATATTGAACTATCAGACTCTGGTGTAATGAATATGTGGTACTCGTTTCATGGTGTTGATATAGGGACCAGTACAATACGAGTTGGTGCGACTGTTCTTCTCATTATAATGAAACACTCCCTTGAACTCGTAATGATGTGTTTCAATCGTCGCTACCACAGAGAATCATCCATCATCTTAATGTTCCGCACTTCAATATTTAAGATACTAATGCATTTAGTAACTAATTGAGGAATCCAGTTTTAGCTACGCCTCGGTCATCTTTAGCTAAGCTCAATTCGCACGTCCTGGGTTGGGATTGATCGATCGCTAAACTCCCTGACAATCAATTCCCAGAAAACTGCACAGGTGAGTTGTAGACCAGTTTGAGACTAATCTGACTTGGTGGCGTTGTCGCCATAGGCGCCCGTCAAATTAGTTTCAAAATATTTAAAAGAATGTTTATAAATGAGTAAAGTGAATTCGTACAACAACGCTTAGTCCATCATCAATTACGCGTTCGTGTAATAACGCGTAGTCCATCATCAATTAAGCATTTGTGACGAACTTACTTACACCGCTTGTGACACCATTGAATATGACATCATCCTATAAGTCACGGAGTTGATTATGACGACCTATGATTGATGGATAAACTGGAATAACCTGGAATAATCTATCTGGCGTTATCGTTGAACTCGAAATACCACAACGTCAACGTCCTTAGTGGTGTGTTAAATATTATGTTGACCATTATGAAACTAATTTGACTGAGAGCTTCTGCTTGCTGGTAGAGTCAGATTCCTGCACATAACATTCGAAACATTCAACAGATTACCTGTAGAGTTAACCTTTAAATTGGGGTTCTGCGATGTCAGAGGTTCAAGAGGGAAAATCAGTAGCAGCTAAATTAGCTTAGAAACGTTTTTGCCAGTTGCTTTGACAAGGAAAAGTTCTCATAATGCGACATACAATTGAATAATATTCAACGCATTTATATGCGATGTTCTTAACAGAGGCCAGCTTTAGACGGTCGACAATACTACACTTTCATTTCATTAAGCAGAGTACATGAACCCATTATATGTACACTTACATTGTCAGGTTTGTCATCATTATGTAATTGCATGGGTTATGTAGTAATGATTGAAGGATATAATATATAATATATAACATATGAATATATGTGCGTGCATGCCCATACCAAGACACGCTCAACGTGGCATGAACACAGAAAATGTTCCAAATCTGTACAATGTGGTACCCAACGAGTCGACACACAATGTGTGAATCCATGTTTAGTTTAGTGAAATGTTTGTATATTTTTAACAATTTAACTATTATATTTGATTGCATAATATAAATTAAATAATTACATTTTATCACATCGTATGCGTGTAATAAACCGACACGTTTGCGGCACATGCAGATAATTCGGAATAACATCACAATGAAAGTGATATCTAAGTGTCGAAAAATCATTCAAGTGTATAAATTCTGTCATTGAGAAATTTACAACAGTAAACTATTATGTCAAACAATTTTGAATATAATTTAACGGGATGCGGTTGCTGCCATTTAGTTTCAAAATATAAGGTACCTACTTGAAAATCCTATTCTGGGAAACTGAGGTCATAAATCTATTCAAAATATATGTAGCTCATAGTAATATACACAGATGGTGTAAACAACTAGGTGTGCATGAGCATACATATAGTGGATGATTTGTCCAACTCTTCATACCAACCAGTTGTATATGAGCATACATATAATGACCTTCATGCGATACTTTGGACAACTGCCTAATTCAACCAGTTGGCGATAAAGGCTAACAACATATAGCCAATGCCTATTATAAATGTTATATACATGTGTTGGGCAAACGTTAAAAACCATTAGCAAAAGTCCAGTTGAGTTAAAGTTGTTGACCAACGTTGGCCCAACAACATATAAACAATGTGTATAATAAATGCAATGCGCATAAGTTGGGCTAATGTTGGCATAATAGTAGCAAAATGATGTTGATTTACCAATGGATATTATAAATGTTATTTGCATGCGTTGCACCAATGTTGTTATAACAGTGACGCCATTATGTTAGGTTACTATTGTTGGGCCAATGTTGTCCCGACAACTTATAGCCATTGTATATTATTAATGTTATATACATGCGTTGGTCCAACATTGTCATAACGGTGGAAAATTACTTTGCATCTGTAACCCAATGAATTTGATAATTAGTTGGAAAATCTGAGTAAAATAAAAAGCATTCACTTCCCAAGGGAGGTAACACCGCAACTAGATATTACATTATTTAGTATCCAAAATTAAGTTCTGGTTAGATATCAAGGGACTAGGTTTATTGTTTTGTAAAGAGTTCTATATCTCAAAGCAAATATGCGGTCTAAATAGTATAGTTCGTCTACATACGTCCATACTGTAATATAATTTCAATATGTTTTGTGAAAAAGCATTTTAATAAATTCACAATCTCTAATGGATAATGGCAATCTGATTTCGCAACCCTTCGCTGAAGCACCACATGGATAGAGGCGTGGCTCAAATACATCTAGGTGTAAGCGGCCAAAATAAAACCAACTGAAAAAAAAAGTAAATAAAATGTTAAAAATTGTGCAAGCCTTTAGTTTTACATTGTCTTCACTTCTCGGCGTTTTGGCAAAGGTCAAAGTATAGTTACATATGTCTTTTACTTTGCCAATTTTCTAAAAGTATTTTCCAAATACTAAAATTAGTTTCTTTTGAATAGTTAACTAATATTTGTCAAATATGTTGACCCAATGATAGATGATGGTGGGCCCACCTATACTGCTAATGTTGCACCAGTATTATATGATGTATGTTGGCCCAACGTTGGGTCACTTGGATGGATGTGTTGGCCCAACATGTTTGGCCAACATTGGGCCAATGTTACAACATATATTGGGCCAACTTTTGTGGCACCGTAGTTCTGTTATCTGGGTACTCTATGAAATTACCAAATCAAACTATGTAAGACATTTGAACATCTATTACGAGACCACTCATCTAAAGAGAGAGGTTTTGATCCAGATGTGCTTGGAAGGCTTAGAAAATATAAGTGAGTGGATGATGTTGCTATTGACTCTTTACAATAATAAAGATGAAGTTTGCTTGATGACTGTATCATGAAAGAGCACTTGAGCGAATTGTTGCTTTTGATTTGTTAATAAATAAACAGCTCCTTACAACCCAACACTGACCAGCATACATATACTGACTGAGTTGACCACTAATCACCAGCTTGTTGGTAGCATTAACCAAGTTTAGTCTGAACAATTGGTTGGCAACTAGTTGGCAGCTAGTCGCCAACTGGAGTTTTTCCCAGCATATACTTAAAGATTCAACTTGAAAAAACTCATGGGAACTCACTACACTTACATACAACTAGACGCAGACTAGTTAAATCACTATGTGCATGCCAGTCATTAGGTTGATTGTGTGCTAAAGACAAAATAAAGAACCATTTAAACATTTATTGTTGAAATGATTAGAGGGATTAGAGTGTGCGGCCGTGTGCGTCTATCACTATCTCTCTCTTTCTCTCCCTCTCTGTGTGTGTTCTAGCCTGTATGTGCGCATGCGCGCGCGCCCGCGCGCGTGTGTGTGCGTGTGTGGGTGCACACGTGAGTGCGCACGTACATGTGTGTGTGTGTGTGTGTGTGTGTGTGTGTGCTGTGAGCGCGCGTGCACGCGTGTCCATGTGTCTGCACTTACATGCGTTTTCATCTGCGTACATGCGTGTGCATCATGCTCCTATTCATGTGTGCGTGTGTGCGTGCGTGCGTGCGTGCGTGCGTGCGTGCGTGCGTGCGTGCGTGCGTGCGTGCGTGCGTGCGTGCGTGCGTGCGTGCGTGCGTGCGTGCGTGCGTGCGTGCGTGCGTGCGTGCGTGCGTGCGTGCGTGCGTGCGTGCGTGCGTGCGTGCGTGCGTGCGTGCGTGCGTGCGTGCGTGCGTGCGTGCGTGCGTGCGTGCGTGCGTGCGTGCAAGAGGAGTTCCCTGTGTCCGTGAACTTGATAAAACAACCAGGAACAGATCAAGTTCTGAACCTATGGATATCTCAGAATACCTCATATCAAGCAGCACAAGAAACTGTATAATTTCTGGTCTCGTTCTAATCTCCACTATAGAAATCTCCCCAGAGCGTCATCAGAACGACAATTCAACATGTATACACAAACCTGTCACGACCATTCAAGTGAGTCAATACGCTTGATTAGTACAATCCATTTTGTGGTCTTACGATGACACCGCGTGCGTGTGGTTTGCATTGTCGTGTAACTACAGAGTCCTCATTCCACAACATATATGTGTTTAGTCACTTAAGCAGCAGTTTCAAGATAATCAAGATCACACTAGTCTCGTTGATATGGATGCTTTCTTTGTTATATGATCCAACGCGATCACAAACGTTCGGAGAGATGGTAGTAAATCGGTAATAAATCTACCTGCTTTGGATTTAAATTCGCCAGACAAGAGCCACATCGAGTTGCGGAGGCGGTGGATGTGAAGTTACAATGTCTTGGCTATTTTGACCGTCTGCTGATCTTTAAAATCATTACGAGGATTAATTAATCTTGGCTTTATAATACCGGCTATGCGTTTCTATGATCGATTCTGACAGTAACCTTTGGGCATTCATAATTGAGTATGTTAAATGGTGTATGTCTACTCGAACGTTATTGTCTTGAAAGATTTGCATACTCATCCATATTCCTTTCATGTACCCTACTCACGCCACTGGAAATAACACAAATGCATTCCAGTGGAATTTCTATGATGGAATCACAATCGTGTAGATGATGTTATTATATCTTTGTCAGCAGGTCTGCCACTCCATACATCGTCCGCCCACATGTACGTATGCTCATATGGTAATTATGTGTGTGTATATACCTCCACACATTTATTGTGCTGCACATACATCCATAATTAAATTAGATCAATCAATTGATAGATCCGACCTGCGACTCAATTATATGACATCACAAGCAATTACGGCACGTGTACACTGACGTCATACTCAAAATACGTAATGAATGGCATATCTAACGCCGTCATGGCCGTTGTACAGTCCATCACGGGTATGAATTGTATGTATTTACTTTTGAATAAACAGTTTATTGAATATATTGAAGCTATTTTGTCTGGGCGATGTTGCTGCTAAACTATGCAATGACTTACTCGTGGCTAACACAAGCTAGCATAATATATTACCATGCAAAAACTGGAGCGGGAACACGATGGTATATTGTTGTATCATGAGCAGTTTTGCAGAATGAATATAAATCTTTCTTCATTGGTTTACTAGACAATGTAATCTCACTCCTCTAGATGAATTGATCTACGAATCGAATGGATTAAAACAATTATGTTGAATGACAAAACTAAAGTGAAGCTCTCAAATTACTTCTAAATTAAAATTACGTGCTTGCTATGAAATAATCCTACCGGTTGTCTTGTCTATGAAGCAAAGCTGGACACATTTACAATACCATAGATCGACCATGAGTCTACAGAACGTAAAATTAGGTTGACTTAGGTTAGAACAGACCGTGTCCGCCTTTAAATATACATAACCGCCCTGCCAAATTAAAGCTCGTATCGCCACCCCAGAAGCGAATTGATCATTGGTTAATTTGGCTGTAGCTTTTTCTCATCTAAACAACATCCCAACTAATATCCAATGGATGTCGCTGTACCGAGCTAAAACTCAGAACACGAGGATGAACAAAGAAACTGTTCCATAAGCGTTTCCATTGAGTTGAATGCACGGACACGCCTGCTACCATGTGGGTATGATTACTGCATTCTGCGGCTGCAGTAGTAGACGCATCCTACAGCTGCAATCCACGCTTCTTCCATTTTGACCACTTTCTTGTTATCGGATAACATATTTAGCCTCCATACTTGAGTTGAGTGTACAGAGTCCTGCTTCCTTGAGGTCACCTCGTAGCACGCTTAACCGATTTATGCAATGTCATCCTCTCATGGATGTGTATTTGCTAGCTCCGAGTTGGGCGATTTCCAAGGCTCTCTGTGCTGTTGTATCTTCTGGCATGCTTAGCACATGGCCAAACAAATTTTTTCTGTGTGAAATTTTCACGGACAGCAGCGATGTATTACATATCTTGAATAGTGCATCGTTGGACCGTGTTTGCTGTAAGTATTGTCCTACAGTTGTCTTGATTAACGAGTTATTTGTCCTATTGCTGAATAGTGGAAATCCATATTACTCTATCTCAAAACCAGAAAAAATTATAAAATTAATATTTTTTAATAGAATCGATAATTGTGCAAGTAAAGCAATTACGCATCTTAGCTGACGTCACATTCAAGATGGCATAGCCCCGTCATGAAATGCTTAAGGTCCCTCATGGACGTGTACAGTTTGCAGATGAATGTTTTAATTTATAAACATTCAGCAGCTTACTGCACATTGTACTTTAGATTATGCGAGGAATATTTCATAGTTTCAAAACGATCCCAACACGCATTAAAAGAGAACGGAACCTAGCTAGAAATTGTTGGGACACGGCTAGAAATTGACGGGGCATGGCTAGAAATGGACGGGACGTGGCTAGAAATGGACGGGGCCTGGCTAGAAATTGATTCTTAATTATAAAATATATATATATGTTCTGGACATATCCTAAATTAACATCTCTCACATATCTTCACCAAATATCCCATAGAGACACTTACACGTGCTATTAATGAGATTAAATCATTTCAATATCAATGCAATCGGTCTAGCTGCCAACATCATTCATTTGCTGGCCGTATGTTTGACTAAAGAAGAGACACATCCAACCTGTTAGACAAGCATATGACGCCATATTCATTTACGTGCCATGTAGGCTGACGTCACAATCATGGTTGGCAGGAATACTAAGCTATGAGACTGGAATAGTCCGCCGAGTGTACGAATCGGATGTCTTTGATGGATTTTTGAGGCATTAAATATTCTGTTGAAAATTTTGAAACTAATTCGACTGTGTGCGGTCAAATTAGTTTGAAATATTCAGCAGCTTTCAACTTGATATTTGGCTCTGGGAATTCGGTATTCAATCGACCGCAATATGGGCAAAGCATTGGCAGAGCTTGGCTAAAAAGTGACGCGTAGGATGATGCCATAATTTATGATCAATGTATCAAATCAGAATGCCTTGTGGGTATCATAACATATTAGTCAACTTCAAGCAAGCACCCATTTGCACAGAAAGTCATAGTCACCGAGCAGATGTATTTGTATTTGTGTTCATAACCATTCACCTGTATTGTGAATGGCAAGCCTAGCCAGCATTTAAATTGCATGGGGGATTTCTTTCTTAGCACAGTTCTTAGCGTGTTCGGAAAAGAATCAATACCACGGCATAATCCCCACAAGTGGTCACCGAAGCCATGTGATGGTTTTAAATGGTAATCTCATATAATGTGAAAGAGAAGCAACGATGGAGAGAGAGAGAGAGAGAGAGAGAGAGAGAGAGAGAGAGAGAGAGAGAGAGAGAGAGTAACATTGATGGAGAGACACACGCACACACATATAGAGCGTGAGAGAGAGAGTACGCGCATACACCACATATAGAGGGTGTGTGTGTGTGTGTGTGTGTGTGTGTGTGTGGTTGTGTGTGTGAGAGAGAGAGAGAGAGAGAGAGAGAGAGAGAGAGAGAGAGAGAGAGAGAGAGAGAGAGAGCGAGAGAGAGAGAGAGAGAGAGAGAGACATTCGAAGAAGAATGGCAATAGAGTGCAAAGGAAATGTGGATAACATGGCTAGGGGTGTAAATGGCAAAAACCTCTCAATGCTGACGAAGCAAAAATATGTTTGGCACTATCACAAGCGCCGATTTAATAATAACGTAAACGTTTCCTTGTCTACAATTCTAGACAGCCTGTTGCAATTGTGCATCCAAATGCACACGCGCTTCCATCGCTAACTATATATCTTGAAGTAAATAATGTAATAATAACATACTACCACATTCTATTATGTATAATTCCTTATCAATACAGCTCAGGAAATTGTCATTGAATTTATGCTTCAGAACACCGCGTGTGACGTAATAACCATGACTGCTCCCACGTAATGTTTTTAAAAGATAGCTTTTCATAACACAAATCGCATTAAAGGAGACAACACCGTATGTGGACAGGGAACATCCTAGTTATAATTGAACTATTCAGGTTGAATAAGGAGGAATCTCGGCAATCCTAATCGATCTCTATCTGATTCTTATTCAAACAATATAGTTGAGCTTCAGAACTGGTACAAGCATCGAGACATCGATAATGCTCCGTGTCCCCTGAAACATTGACTGAAAGTGCGTTTATCCATGTTTAACCAGGTTTGTCCGAGGTGATTGGAGAGGGTATGTTATAGTAATCGAAGCTCAGCTAATGCAACTATTCAGAGAACGGAACATTTTGATCATGACGACAACAAATAGCTGGCTTATTTTAACTATGACGTCATATACTTGAGTGGCAAATCAGATTCCTCTATTGCACTGTTGATATATTGGCTGTAACCAGACAGTGTTTGCCATTGTAATTGACTATAGAATACCCATCCCTGGCTATTTGTAGTGGATGTGTGTCGATTAATAAATCACCAACCATCCAATGATTTGAGTGAAATTAATGGACGAATCCGATCTTTCACACCAGTATTTGCCGCCTTAATCAAATACTTAGCTTGTTCCTGAGCTCAGAATCAAACTGCGTATGTCTGTCTCGAAATTGACATTTCCAGAGTAATGACGTCATGTGACGTCATAATCATCTAAGCGGCGTGTATGATGACGTCATAATTTTTACGTCATAAATGATTCTATACGGAACGTCTTTAACTCTTAAAAATCCGACGCATTGTAAGAATTGTATTCTCTACTATTTAGTAAACATGCTGTTGAATATTTTGAAACTGATTTGACTGGGCGCTGTTGCTGCCATACGCAGCAACAGCACCCTGTTAAATTAGTTTCAAAATATTCAACAGCTTACCTATATAGTTTTCTGAAAATTGATAGTCAATGAGTTCAGAGATCGACCGATCCCAACACGATCGGGGTGTGGGCGGAGCTTAGCTAGAGAGGGGCGGGGCATCTCTAAAAATTAAAAGGTCCATTGGTAATAATTCCTCACAAAGGTGTCTGAATTACAAGTATTTCGTTGATTTATATTTAAATAAAACACTATGTTGAATATTTTGCAACTACTCTGATAGGAGGCTTTTTCTGCCGTAAAATGCAACAATTCTCCGTCGGCCGAGTTTCAAAATATTCAACATCCTACTTTTATAATTATCCGGAAATAGGATCGCTCTATTGAAGGTGCTGACGTTTGTGATACTTACTCACATAGCCAGCACTGTCAGCAGAGGAATTGTTCTACACAAAAGGTATGTACACTATCTCAAGTCCACCCGCATATTTAGAGATCTCACGCCACCCAGCACACCAATAGAACATTAGAAGAATAGTTCTAGATGCGCTTCCCTCTTTCTACTTGAACTGATATCCATCTAGACTCTCTTTCAGACATTCTCGCGACAAGATCAAGTCTAGACCGACTCGCGATAGAACAAATTGGCCAATTGTGGGTTAAAGATTAAATCGTGTGCTTATCCCACTGAATTGCGGTGCGCCAGTATCAAATGCGTATCACATTATCGTCCTTAATTTGGCCAGTGTGAAATGTACTAATGGCATGTGGTGGATGTCTTTGGAATTGAAGAATACTAAAGAGGATTGGGAAAATGTTCCGTTTTCAATTATGTTCAATTGTACATTAATCGTGCAACCCATTAGTCCTCATTTGGCGAGATGCGTGTCAGGGTCACATTCATCAGGTGCCATTGCTATGGTAATTCCCTCTAATTCTGGACTTCTGCTGTTGATAATAGAGCACACACTGTTTCTCAGCTCAACACGTCCACACCGATTAGTAATCTTTCTTGAGTTATCAGCCTTGGAGCGAGCATATCTGAATTCCAAAGCAACCCGATGCAACAGCAGCTTCCAGTAAGATTGGTTTCAAAATGTTCAGCTACATATTTCTTGCAATATAACAGCCATGCTTCGCATGTGTTGGCTGGAGTTATATACTTTGAATCCTTCATTCCCAGAATCCAATGCTATGCCAGTACTTGCGCTCAGTCGAACTGGTTTCAAAATATTCAGTAGCTTACCTGATTTCTTTTGGAAATTGATAGTCATTGAGTTCCGAGATCGATCGATCCCAACGCGAGCGAGATGTTGGCGGCGCTTAACAAGAGACAGGCTGGGCATGCCATTCATCGTATATATCTATCCTAGCTATACCCACATTTTACTGTCATTTGAACTGATGATAACAGCTAGAACCTTGAATCACAAAGTATCATGGCTGCTATGCAGGCATGCTTCGGCTTATGGCAGCATTAATATAAGCTGTTGAACACTACCAAACTAATTTAGCTGGCCGCTGCTCCTGCAGCAACTCCGACACAAATTAGTTTCCAAATGTTTATTAATTTGTAAATGCACCAAAGACGTACAATGCAGACGTCTGTTATCAAACATTTGCCACATTCGTGGCACACAGAAGTCATCTGTTTGTGATGCCAGCGGAAAGCGACCACATTTGAATATGACGTCAGCCATATGAGTCAGTTCAGTGACGGGGCCGACTTCTCCATTCACACTGTGTCTCACCATAGAACTTGCACATTCAGTGTGGGACCTACGCCATTTAATTATGGCGTCATCTAATAGTGACACATTTTAATTCTGATGTCAAATATATGACAGATCTAATCATCTAACTGCATCGCTTTAATTGCGATTGCCTTGAGTTTTGATCTTAGGTGAGGGGTGGTATATTGTGTCTGTTATCACCGCTACAGTCGTCTGGGATAACAGGAAATTACAATGCTTTGTTCAACATATCTTTGTTTTCCAGAAACCATGTAGTGAAAGTTTGGGTAAAGAATACGGCCACCGGTAATGCCGTATAGTGGATAACTAAGACAAAACCAGGCGCGAAAGTCGCTATAATAGCTTAATTACCTTTTAAAGGAAGACGAGGGGAATACACACCATTTCCATATGAGTTCATATGCTAGAGTTGAAGGAGTTGCGCACAACCTCAAGCCATATTGTTTACGCAACACAGATTAGGACCCGCAGGGTTATAATGTATTTCTTGTAGACATTGTCAGTATATACACTCCTACGTTGATTATATGCTAAAGACAAAATAAATAGCTGTTTAACCATCTACTGTTCAACCGCGACATCGTAATGAGAAGAGGGTACCGCATTCTCACGCGCGCCGATGATTGCGCGCGCGTGTGTGTTTGTGTACGTGTGCGTGCGTGTGTGCATATAGGGTAGGGTGCGGTTGTTTGTGTGGAAGTAACATTTGAAAATTCACAATTGTATATGCTGAAAGTGCGTTGCCTACTCGAATGCTGTCGTCCTGAAAGCCCTCCGTTATTTATTAGTTTCAAAATATCCAACAGAATGTTTATTAACTAGCAAAGACATACCATTTATACAACTTGGCGTACTATTAAAGGTTTATCAGCCTACATGTGACAGTGTTGATTATGACGCCATATGAGTGATCGCTAAACTGGGTTCATCCACTGCTATTACCGAGAAAGGCAAATTTGATATTTTAGACGTGAGATGGAAAATGATTTGTAAGCTCACAGTTGCAGTAGTCTGCGATTACCGGAAGTTGTAATGCGTTGTTCAAACATATTCTTATTTGTCATATACCATGTCGTGATAATTGAGCTCAAGAATACGGCCACTGGCAATGCCCTCTAGCGGTTAAATAGGTAGCACCAGCTGAGAATCCTGGTCTAATAGGTAATTACCCTCATGGGGGTACAATGTGAATACACATAATTTTCCATTGTCGCGTGGATTGAGTTCATGTGCTGGAGCTGAAGGAACTCCGCACAACCTCAGCCCATATTGTTTATGCAACACAGTTTTCTCTTAAACATTCGTTGCTTGGATGGCGATAGGTTGATTGTATGCCCCCACAATTGTACACCAGTGTATGTTTGTCGGCATGCATATCACTCCATCCATCGCCTGTCCGTATGGGTTTGTTTGCTTGTCCATCGGTGTATAGCTCATTTGCACTGTCCACAAATATATCTGTCTGGTTTGGAATATCTATATTTCGTGGTAGCTCAAATGAACAGCATACGCTGCCAATTAGCCAATCGACCTTTTTGACTTTCAACATTATCGCTGACACCATATTTGCCAAACCAAGTTCAGCAATACACTTTGTATGTAAGAAGTGTGCATTTCCTCTAAGAAAATGGTAGCTGTACTTATTAGAGATTGCACCAGTGCATTATTAACAATATGACATGAATCTGAGATTCAGTTTGATATTTTTTTTAATCTGCACAACAATTACATTTTGCAAGCCATTGTGTCCACAAACCAAAGAATGAATTTGACCTCTATCCATCGTCACATGCACGTGTGGTCAAATCGAGGCGAGGAACGTCTTCTCAAGTATGAATGGCGCAATTCTTTCTATTTCTCCTAGAAACCAAATGTGATTTTGTGAAGTTGACATTAATACCAATACGTATGCAATGATGACATATAGTGGTGAATATGACAATGGTGACACTATGAGGGGTATACTGCATATATATCCATTGAGCATTCTTGTAGACTAGGCCACAATTCCGAATATGTTACTAGAAAACATGCTGTAGGCATTTTGTGCTAAAAGTTGGCAAACGGGCTTTTCAAATATTTTCGGGTTGCTGATTTCAGAATATATGTTTGTCAAGCTGTAAAATGACGTTTTGAGCTTGGTTTTAAAAAAACCACCAATATAGGGACTATACGAAGGTTGAAATTTTTGTAGTTTGTTATGTTTATTGAAACATATTCCTTTCTGGTTTCAAATTAGTGTTAACTTCTCAAGAAAAGAAAGTTAAACTGATAAAATATGATTATATTTCGTATTTTGCTAAACCTCTAAGGAGATTTGATTCAGTCTCTCTGAATTATTGTGTACAGAATAACTCGAGAACGATTTATCCGGTTGTCTTTGAATTACTAAATAGATAATTGAGATAACTGTTCTAATCATTGTTAATCAATTAATTTTTTGATTGTGTAAGTATTCATACTAATTTACTCGTTTATGTTTTTGCTTTCAGCTTGACATTTATACGCCCCTCTGCAAAGTACCTGCAAGAGATAATTTTTTGAGCACAGATCAGGAATGGAAGTTATAGAAATTAATGTTGGCACTAATTTCCCACTAACGTATGCCCATCCCATGTCTGTTACTGGAGGAAGTAGAGGATTTGGGTAGTTAGCTTGTTTCTACACCATTGTCGATATCAACTCGTTGTATACATTCACTGTCCCGTTTTATTCTGGCTGGAGCAGACACGTTGTGCACATGATCATATTCAAGTTCAGTCATCAGCATGCTCTTCGTCTGAGATGAAATCAAACCCCTCACTTTAAACGATACAGCACATCTTCTCACTGCTGAGGTGGTTCGCGTTATTCCCACAATAATGGCACATTTATTCCTAACTTTGATCTGATCTACCTGGTTGAATTTGTGATCCGATTCTTTCACAACAAACTGTCTATTATGGAATTCCTGCGCCACTTCTGATGGAAGCTCGTTCATCTCTTCCAGATAGATAGTCCGCCATCTGGCATAGTTTATATGATTATTAATTATACCTAAAGACGCATCCATTGGAAGGCATATAAATACAGTTTCCATAATCCTTCACGCCGTGCTCTTATGCACCGAAGGAGAATACGCACTATTTCCGTATGATGCCCACCAGAACTGTATATTTGCATTGTCATTAATGTGTTCCAGAATAAACACTTTGATAAAGTTCGCGAAACTGTGTAGATATGAGCACTAGTTTATCAGCACCATTCCGCTCGTCAGATCGTTGACCATTTGCTAAACACTCTCAGTCTGCCGGGTCACGCTCTTCTAAATAATTGTGGAAGGAGGAAGTGCCACAATGCTTGTAGTGTAATCTTGTAGGACTCGATTAGCTAGCGCATAGGCTTCGCCTGTCATAACACGATCTGCTGCACTAGGACCTAGACACCACTCTCGATTTACAAGTCTTTTAAGCCACAGTCTTGCATATGCTGCCCCCAAACTCCTATAAACTGCATGGCTGTATGTGGCCCACCTAACCGTGGCACTTATACTCAGAATAGACTATTTAAGTTCCATTATTTGTGGAAACATTGGATCATAAACTGTCAACACAATATGTTTTGGGTGACGTTGTCTAGTATTACTGTTACATACACATTGGACCACTGGGTTAAAAAGTGTTAATATCGCGTGCTGGGGCGTGAATGATTGTAGATAACCAACCCACCTTTTCTCATGATTGTTTTCGGTTTGAAATTGATTGAATACAGGCCTGTTAATTGTAAGGGGTTTCTTGCAGCCGCATCATCATAAATGCTAAATCTGTAGCTTGTACCTAATTGCTACTTGCCAATCTTCTATGGAACTATTAAATCAATTTTGTTATATAGAATATTTAAACGGTGCATGCATTGTGTCCCAATATGTTGTCAGGTGGTGATTGTGTCCATAGCTTCGGGAACATGCATGGCCTCATTTTGGTTAAGTTCAATGTTACCGAATATGTGTCAGATGGTGACCCTCTCTGTCATGCTGCTATCTGCATTGCATGGAGGAGACCTTACCATCTAGATTGGATTCATTAATGCCAATATTGTCAGTTGTGATGTGCACAAGCCGGTCATTGACCAGATTTGGTGGTATAATGGCTGCATTTTA
>CM067363.1:44404538-44504079 GCA_034401795.1 Chaetoderma sp. LZ-2023a | reverse complement strand
GAGAGAGAGATAGCGATTGGGAGAGGGAGGCAGGGAGAGATAGATAGTGATTGGAAGAGCGAGAGAGTGAGGGAGACAGAGAGAGAGAGAGACAGAGAGAGAGAGAGAGAGAGAGATAGCGATTGGGAGAGGGAGGCAGGGAGAGATAGATAGTGATTGGAAGAGCGAGAGAGTGAGGGAGACAGAGAGAGAGAGAGACAGAGAGAGAGAGAGAGAGAGAGAGAGAGAGAGAGAGAGAGAGAGAGAGAGATAGCGATTGGGAGAGGGAGGCAGGGAGAGATAGATAGTGATTGGAAGAGCGAGAGAGTGAGGGAGACAGAGAGAGAGAGAGACAGAGAGAGAGAGAGAGAGAGAGAGAGAGAGAGAGAGAGAGAGAGAGAGAGGTAGAGAGAGAGAGAGAGAGAGAGAGAGAGAAAACCAGACATCAAAGAGTAAATGAGCACGCTGGCTAAGATGGAAAGGGATGTAGGCCTAAATGAAAAAGTACACCAGTCGCAACGAAGGTAAAATATGACTAGCACGATCACAAATGCTGATTTAGTGATATAATGATGTAAACGTTGGTTGTTCTAAAATACTAGACAGCGTGGACAGATACTGGATCATACGCAACAATGACCGTCCTTATTCAAATGTGTATCTATGGATAGCCGTTCAACTTGCAGTACATAATGCAATAATAACCCAAGATCTTTTATGATCCTATATCAAGAGCATTCAGGAAATTGCCAGGACGTCTATGGTTCAGAATTTCAAGAGGGGCTATAATCATCATGAATGTTCTCCGTCACTATACAGTGTTTTCAAAAGGCAGCTTTTCATAACAAAATCTCATTAAACCAGGCGAGATCGCATTTGGACTGTTAATGTCCTAGTTGCATTTGCCGGATTAATGTTAAACAAGCAGACTTCTCGGAAATCATAGAACCGTTTTGTCTGATTCTTATTCTAACAATATTTTACATTCAGAAATCGCACAATCTTTGAGATATTGATAATGCTACAGGTTCCATGAAGCAATAACTTAAAGTGCAGTTAGCCATGTTTGTCTGCGTAATTGGGTAGGACGTGTTAAAGTAATCGAAGTACAGCTAATACACATAGATACATGACAAGCTCCAAAACGAAGCATTCCTAGGCATAAACATTCTACCAAACGATCAACATTTTATACAAACATGATGCCTTTTTTAGTAAACATCAAGCTTAAGCGAGTCCAGGGGCCGTATTAATAAAAGGCACGCACGCAGGCCAAACGAGGTTCTGAGACTAGGAGCAGGTCCAGCGTCGACAGCTTAGAGCATGCGCAGCTAAATTCGACCGATGAACAAATAGAGAAATCGTATACTGGAGACAAACACACATGCGCAACCTAGGGCATGACGCCACCATCCCTTTATAAGGAGCTGCAGCCGTAAAAATAAATACACGCCTAGCACCATCTTAATTTTAGATTGTTTGAATTTTGACTTATTTAAGCAACCCTTCCGGGAAGCAACGCAATCATTCGCTCATTCCAACCCACGCCGAGTAAGCTAACTCACAACATGCTCGCTGTACTGGTGGAATAGGCCCGATGGTGCGCCAACGCCCTATCGGTCAAGTACCGGACTGTACTATCTAGTACTGTCTGGTGCGATTACAACCCGGACACTGGCTAATTCTGTGGCGCCAGGCATTACTGACGCCTGCGATCAGACTTGATGTGCATCTTATTTTGGGTTCTACCAGTTCCTTGTGCATTATTGCGGGCATAGACTATTTCCCATGGCGCATTGGCAGTCCTTGCACCAACTAACGGAATTAGTCTATTCTCCAAACGCCTGTGAAAAGACTGTAAAACTAAGCGTTTGTGTATTGACACCGACCACCCACACTACGGTGACGGGCGGCAGCAGCGCTTAGCGCAACGCACAGCCTCTGAAATCTTATGGTGGTTGGGCGTGGGTAATAGTAGCAGCGCTCTTGTGCGAAGTTTACACACTACGCCAGCAACACTCACGTACTGACTTGCCTGAGTGCGCACAAGTGTTTTGCATTAAAACACGAGGCTAGTTTCAGCACTGAACGTCTGAAAATGTGACAAATTGGCTTGTTATAGCGTTACGATAGTGAGCAAATACCAGAACTGTCCACATATATTCTATGTGCGTCATGTGCGACTCACTCGCTTAACATTTAGAAATTCCAGCGAACAAATAGCTGATAGAAATTCTAAATCATGTTGAACAAATTTCGACACATTATTGCGCACAAGAGCATATCAGCCACGCAGGTGTTAAGTAACCCACACCATGGACACTATTAGCGGCGTGTACAAGAATACATCTCTTGTACACCAGCCACCGACTATCAGTACAAGGGCTGTCAGCTCCACATACGCCTAGCCAATGATGCTCACCAATTCCAGTCCGTCACCCGTCGGTGAGACCCTGGCAGCACCAACGACACTGTCCAATATCACTCCAAAAACGGAATTCACGATTAGCTGGAGAGATAGGAGATACTATAGAACGCACCATGCAATTCAATAGCACGTCAACACACATCCCACGATAGTTCGACAGACGCCAACCATGCGTTCGACGTCTTACGCCACCACGCTCCATTTGGCAATGTACACAATTCATGACCGTATGTTTATGGGCGTTGTCCAATGCAGTAACAATACCAGATACCTTGATGAGCCCCATCCAGGGCCTGCATTCTCTCGTACAGGTTAGCTAAGCCTTCCGGCATCCCGAATTCCAAGTATGGGCGTGCGCCCCAAACACTGTAGCACCAACCCTCACAGTCTAGAGACAAGCGAATCACTGAACCCAGGAATGGGTACACATCACATATGGTCATGATGCATCTCCTGTTGCGACAAACAGAGACAGTCTCTTGTCAAATATGCAGAGGCAGGTTAAGGGGCAAGCTAAGCAGATGCAGCAGATCAGTGAGATGATGGCGCAGCAACAGGCGCATCACGCCACCATGAGCGAGCACCTGCTCGAGGCAGATGTCGACAACTGCCCGCTGCCAGGTGCCGGCTACTGCAGCCTATGTCGTGCGCACACGCTACAGTAGATACAACTATATTACATGTATTATATAGGCTGGTCCTGTGTATATTCATACTGGTTGTGCCTGGTTGACTATAGCCTAAACTATCTAATAAATTGAGTGAAATTAATGGGGGGGGGGATCCTCTCTCACATGCACGTATCTGTCGTCATAATCAATACTTCAGTTGTTACTGAAGTCACAATCGAACTGACTTAGGTCTGTCTCAAAATTGGCAATGGTTCATCAAAATTGTGTCTGAATTGTATGCCTTTGATTAATCGACAATTTGATGAAAGTTATGTTGAAAATTGTGCAACTAATTTGTCTGCGAGCTAGTGCTTCTACAGACATAACACATTCTCAGTCAGAATAGCTTCAAAATAATCAAGGGCATACTTACATATTCATTCAAAGTGTTAAAACTGATTCAAACGTGCATTCAAATAGGGCAACCCTTATCTAAAAGGGAGTGGCATAGCTAGAAATGTATCCACCCATTGCAAGCTATCAAAGTATCTGCATGGTTGCTCTGAAATACCTATTTTGGAATTTCATTAGTAAATTGAATAAGATAGATATAAATCCATATAAGACTGACCTTAATACGTATAATGCCGAAAGGATTAAACATATAACAACATCCGTTGGTGAAAACATAGAATAATCCATTTCCGCCCATTTTGACTACGCTCCGCCCACTCTGTACGGGTGTTTGTGCTAAATTTATAGACGTTGAACACCACATTCCCAGAATCTGAATTTCACGGTATCTATACATGTACGCTGTTGAATATCTTGGAGCTAATTTAACTTCGTCCTGCCGAAAAGATACCATACCCTTAGTTATACTGTTAACCGGCTAGACTATTATTCAGAACTTCTCGTGGCAAGACCTTTAGCTGACCGAATTGAGTGATTGTGTGTTGGACAATAACACACATTGTCATCCCCTGTGAATTCTGGCCTGATGTTAATTAATGGCGATCGCGTTATTGTCTTTCATGTGGCAAATATGAAATCGACGAGTCCGTGTCTCTGGGATTGTTGAATAATAAAGTGAAATGAATTTTCGCTTTTCACTTTTCTTAACGTTTTATTAAATATTAAGTTGTCTGTTATGAAACTAATTTGACAGAGAGCTGTTGCTGCCTATGGCAGGGCCAGCTTCTTGCCAAATAGCATTCGAAACAATCAACAGATTACATGTATAGTTAACATTTTAATTGAGTTTCTTTGATGTCAGGATTCAACTGGTAAAAACCCAGTAGCAGCTAGATTAGCGTAGACACGCTTTTTCCGACCTCCTTTGAAAAGGAAAAGTCCTGATAATGTCAAGTGTAATTGAGTAATATTACAGTATGCGCTTTCAAAGAAAATCCAACTTAGTTCTTCTACATTTAGAGCAGAGCACGTTCTAAAGTAAGAATTACATTTGCTATCCGATTCCCTTTTCAACAATTCAACACTTCCATTTAGATGTGCCGCTCTCAACAGGGGTCAGCTTTAGAAGGTCGACAGGACTAGACTTTCCTGACATTAAGCAGAGTATATGAACCCATTATATATCCACTTACAGTGTCAAGTTTGTTAGCTGAAATTGCATGGGTCATATGGTAATAACTGAAGCATAGGCAATATAAATATGTGTGCGGAAATCGTCATGCCAAGACACGTACAATGTGGCATGAACACAGAAAATACACCAAATCTGTTCAATTTGGTAACCAACACGTGAAACATCGTTTAGTCTAGAGCAATGTTAGTATAGGTTTAACTATGAGGTGTGCAGTATTATACTTCATGCATAACATAAATTAAATGACTACGTGGCATCCTTTTATATCTGACGAGTGTAATAACCTCACACACTAGCAGTAGATGCAGATATTTGAAATAACGTCAGAATAAAATTGACAGTTACATTTCTGAAATGAAATTCGAAAAACCAGTCAAGTGTATGGATTCTTTGACTTTGAGAAACTTACAAGAGTAAGACATTATGGTAACAATTTTTAAATTAATTTAATAGGACGCTGTTGCTGCCATTAGCAGCAATGGCATCCACTCAAATTAGTTTCGAAATATCCAGCACTTAGCTGAACATCCGATTTTGAGAAGAAAGGGGTCAAATTACATAAAGCTATTCAAACGCATGGACAAAGTGGGCGGAGCTTAGTTAGAAATGGATAACTCCAATCTTTACATCAACAAACTATGCTAAGACGATGCATGTGTGTGATTTTAATGGATATCTGACCATACACAATATAGACAACACATATCATAGCTAATGCATTCCACGATATCGTTAGTCACTCCTAAACTGAAACCTAAAACTCATCAACATTGATGGCTTATTGATGCAAGTATTCACGTGTATGTCTTTATGAATGCGTGTAGTTATGGTGCAATGATTTTGCGCATACATGTTCATACAAATATACACAGCTGGTGCAAACAACTAGTCGTGTATGAACACACATATAGTGTTGCTTGTCCAACTCTTCACATCAACCAGTTATATATGAGCGTACATACAGCCCCCTTCAATCTACACATCACTCACTTGCCTAATTCCACCAGTTGGTGATGAAGGGCTGGGCTGACAATTTATAGCCAATGTATATTATAAAACAGTTGCAAAATTACAGTTGCCTTAGAGTTGTTGGACCACCGCTGGCTCAACAGCTTATAACCAATGAGTGTTATTTAGTGTAATACACATTCGTTGGGCCAACATTTGCATAGCAGTGGCACAATTACATTGGGTTACTGTTGTTTGACTTATATTCAATGCATATTATGATTGTTATTTGCATGCACTTGGGCCAATGCTGTTATAAGGGTGGTGAACTTATGTTAGGTTACCATTGTTGGGACAATGTTGTCCCAACAACTTATAGCCAATGTATATTATAAATGTTATACACATGCGGTGGGCCAACATTGTCATAATGGTGGCACAGTTGAGTTGTGTTACAGTTGTTGAGCCAGCATTTGGCCTAACAACTTATATTCAATGTATATTATACATGTTATATACATTGGTTGGCGCAATGTATTTGCCAGTTTGTTACTTAAATCAGTAACCCAATGTATTTGATAATTATTTCGGAAATCTGAGTAAAAAGAATAAGCATTCACTTACCAAGGGCGGTAGCACAGCAAGTCGATATTACATTACTTATTATCTTAAATTAGGTTCCTGTTAATGATCAAGCGACTGACCATATTGTTTTGTAAGGAGTTCTATATCTAAAATCAATTACGTGGTATAACTAGTATAGTTCGTCTACATACCTCTGTGCTGTAATATAATTTCAATACGTTTTGTGAAAGCACATCTTAAAAAATTGGCACTCTCCTATGAATAAAGGTAATCTGCTATACAATCGTTTCAAACCCTTTGTTTTACATTGTACTCACTTCACGGCGTTGTGGCAAAGATCAAAGTATAGTACCTGGCAAACAGGTTTGAGACATTTCTTTACACGTGTCTTAATTCACCAGTCCTCTAAAAATACTTTCCCCATACTAAAATTAGATTCTTTAGAAAATAATAGCCCAATGATAGACCAATGTGCAGAATGATGTTGGGCCATCGTATACTGTTAATATTGCGCCGATAATATATGATGCATGTTGGGCCAACCTATACTGCTAATATTGGGCCGATGATATATGATGTGTGTTCGGCCAACCTATACTGCTAATAATGGGCTGGTGATGTATGATGTATGTTGTGTCCACCTCTACTGCTAATATTGGGCTGATGATATATGAAGTATGTTGGCTCAACCAATACTGCTAATATTTGGCCGATGATATATGATGTATTTTGGGCCAACATTGCATGGATGCGTTGGTCAAACATATTTGGCCAACATTAGACCAATGAGTCAAATGATGTTGGGCTAATCTAGACAACCACCATTGGGCAAACTGTTTACAAAATATGTTGGCCCAGCATTGGGCCAACGTAGCCTTGTTACCTGGGGACTCTATGCAATTATCAAATTAAATTTTACAATACATTTGAACATCTATTACGAGAATACTCATCTTAAGAGAGAGGCTTTGATCAAGATGTGGTTGTAAGGTTTAGGAAGTATAAGTGCGTGGATGGTGTTTCTATTTACTATTTGAAATAATAAAGATGAAGTTTGCTTTGTGGCTGTAACAAGAAAAAGCACATGACCGAATTGTCGGTTTTGATTGGTTAATAAATAAACAACTCCTTACAACTGATAACTGGCCAGCGTACATATGACGCCTGAGTTGCTGACTAGTCGCCAACTAGTCAATAACATTACACATTTTTACTCTGAACAACGGATTGGCAACTAGTCGCCACCTTGAGTTTGCATTAAACGACTAAACTGGTTGCAACATGGAATACCACTACACCTACAATACAACTAGTGCTTATATGTACGTCAGTCCTTAGGTTGATTGTATGCTAAAGAAAAACTAAAGAAATATTTAACCATCTACCGTTGAAATAATCATTGTGTGGGCGTGTACGTTTCGCTCTCTCTCTCTCTCTCTCTCTCTCTCTCCATCTCTCTCTCTCTCTCTCTCTCTCTCTCTCTCTCTCTCTCTCTCTCTCACTCTCTCACACTCCTTCACTCCACCACCCCCTCCCACCCTTTCTCTCCTCCTTTCTCTCTATGTATGTGTGCGTTCATGCATGCATGCATGCATGCATGGGTGCGTGCATGTCTGCCTGCGTGTGTGCCTGTTTGTGCGGGCATGCGTGCGTATGTACGTGTTTAGGTGAGTGGGTAAGTTCGTGAGTGCGTGCGTGCGTGCGAGCGTGCATGCGTGCGCGCGCGTGCTTGCGTGCGTGCGTGCGTGCGTGCGTGCGTGCGTGTGCGCGTGCGTGCGTGTGTGCGTACGAGTGTGTGTGTGCCTGTGCGCACACGCGCGTGTGTGTGTGTGTGTGTGTGTGTGTGTGTGGGCGTGTACGTTTTGCTCTCTCTCTCTCTCTCTCTCTCTCTCTCTCTCTCTCTCTCTCTCTCTCCTCTCTCTCTCTCTCTCTCTCTCTCTCTCACTCTCTCACACTCCTTCACTCCACCACCCCCCTCCCACCCTTTCTCTCCTCCTTTCTCTCTATGTATGTGTGCGTTCATGTCTCTGCCTGCGTGTGTGCCTGTTTGTGCGGGCATGCGTGCGTATGTACGTGTTTAGGTGAGTGGGTAAGTTCGTGAGTGCGTGCGTGCGTGCGAGCGTGCATGCGTGCGTGCGCGTGCGTGCGTGCGTGCGTGCGTGCGGGCGTGCGTGCGTGCGTGTGCGCGTGCGTGCGTGTGTGCGTACGAGTGTGTGTGTGCCTGTGCGCACACGCGCGTGTGTGTGTGTGTGTGTGTGTGTGTGTGTGGGTGCGTGTGCACACGTGTTCATGTCTATGCACGTGCATGCTTCCATTCGTGCGTGTGTTTATGCTTGCTGTAAAAAAGGATTTCCTGATGTTTCTGTGAACTTTATAAAAAAAACCCCAGAACACATCAAATTCTGAACCTGTGGAATATATCAGGAGACCTCGCATTACACGCGAGAATGGTGTGATCATACAATTTCCTGCCTCTTTCTACTCTCCACTATAATAACCTCCCCGGAGTGTAATTAAAACGACGCTTCGGCATGGGTACACAAAACTGCCACGACCAGTCAAGTAGGTTAACATGGTCGGTTAGTACAATTCAGTTTGTTGTCCCATGAAGACACCGCGTGTGCGTGATTTGCATCGTCGTGTGACTACAGACTCCTCCTCCTCCTCCTCCTCCTTCCGCAACTTATACGTATTTAGTAAGCTAAGCAGCAGGTTCAAGATAATCAAGATCCCACAAGCATCATTGTCGTTGATGCTTTCTTTGCTATCTGATCCAACTCGATCGCAAACGTTCGGAGAGATGGTAGTAAATCTACCTGTTTTGGACGTGAAGTCATCAGACATGGACCACATCGCGTGGTGGAGGCGATGGAGGTGATGTTACAATATCTCGATCATTCTGATCTTCTGCTGATTTTTAAAATCATTATGAGGATTAATTAATATTGGCCCTGTTACACCTTATGTGTGTTTCTATGTTCGATTCTGACAGTATCCATTGGACATTCGTAATTGAGTATGTTAAACGTTGTATGTCTACTCGACAGTTATTGTCCTGAAACATCTACATTCTCATTCCTATTCCTTTACTGTACTCTGCTTTTAAGCTGCCACACCGGTGGGAATAAATGCATTCAAGCAGAATGTCTTTGATGGAATCACATAATCGTGCTGTTGTTGCCTACAGACAAGATTCCAGACACATTATTTCTGAAGACGTTATTTTACACAGTCTTCAGAGTAATTACTGCGTGCAAAACGCTTCAAGGCAATGCCGTTTATCCTGCTGTGATTGAGGCACATTCTGATGAAACGGAAGTTCCACAAGTAGATGAACTTGTCTATTTGTGACGAGAACTATCACTTCCTAGCTCACCCGCCCGCGGGTACGTATGCACATATGGTAATGTGTAGTGTATATATGCGTATACAGGCACTCATTGTTCTTTCCATGCATATGTGGTTAGCTTACCAAGCAATTGATAGATGTGCTCTTCCACTTACGTATATGACGTCGTAATCAAATACATCACGTTTAGACTGACACCACACCCACAATGCTTAATGAGTTATGTATCTAACATTGTCATGAGCATTGAATAGTCCGCCAAAGGTGCGAATTGTATTCTTTACTATTTCATACACAGTTTGTTGGATATTTTGAAGAAAATGTGTCTGAACGATGTAGGCAGCAACAACACGAAGCCAAAATGGTTCCAAACAATTCAATGGCGTAGCTGCATAGTTACCTTGATTTCTGCTTTCTGGGAATTCGGGGTTTGATCGATCCATAACGGGGCAACTCGTGGATGGAGCTTAGCTCGGAATAGGCGGCTCATGGCTAGAACTGAATTCGTATATTATAACTAGCCATTGCTGTACATACGTTGTATGTACATGGCTATTTACATGCCACCACAATGCATTATGATACACAAACTGGAACGACCACACTGCTATATTGTTGTATCATGAGCACCTTCTCAGAATGAATAGAGATCTCTCTTCATGGCTTTCCTAGAAAATGCACTTTCACCCCTCTAGATCTATTGTTATATTACGAATAAAATGGACCAAGCAAATGACGTTGAATGGTGAAACAAAAACGACATGAAGCCCTCAAATTATATCAACATTACAATCACTTGCTTGCTATGAAAGAATGATACTGGAGCTCTTATACATGAAGTAAAGATAGCTACATCTAAAATACCAAAGATATATCAGGTGTCTACAGAATACATACACAGTTGAATTAGATTAGAACAGACCTTGTCCGTCTATAAATATCCATAGCGGTACTGTCAAATTAAAGCTCTTATCACCATCTCAGGATGGGATAGATCATTGATTACTTTGGCTGTAGTTCTTCCTCATCGAAACAACAGCTGAATTAATACTCAATGAACGTCCCTGTACCGAGGTAAAACTAAGAGAAGAATTGTTTTAAATCCACACGAGGAGGAGCATGGAAACTGCTCCAATGTTAACCATATACTGAGTTGCTGAGCAGTTAAAATTATCGATCATGTTCTATCCGCCGTTTTCTACGTCTAATCAAGAAAAATGATAAAATTAATACTTTTATTAGAATCAATAATTATGCAAATATATGATGTCATTATCAAGTACGTAGCTTAGTTGACGTCAAAACCAAGATGTCATAGGTTCGTCGCGAAAATAGTATGGCCCGTCATGGAAGTGTACGCATGGTATCTCTTAGATACATTTGTAATGTATAAACATTCAGCGACTTACCGAATTTCATAATTCAAATTATGGGAAGTCACATTTCAAAGTTTCAAAACGATTCCAACGGCCATAACTAGAGGACTTAGCCAAAAATGGATTCTTAATTATAAAATAAAAATATTAAACTGGAGATATCCTAAATTAACATCTCCAACATATCTCCACCAAAACTCCCATAGAGACGCTTACACGTGCTAATAATGAAATGAAATCAAAGCATATTAATAGCAATGCAATCTGGTTACCTCTCAACATCTTTCATTTGCTGGCCTCGTACTTGACAAATTAATGAATAAATCCGACCTGTTTGACAAGTATATGAGGTCATATTCAATTACGCCACGCATAGACTGACCTCGTAATCATAATTAGCAGAAATACTATGCCATGACGCGGGAATAGTCCGCTCAGTTTACGAATTGCATGTCTTTGATCGATTGACTACTTAACACGCATTTTGTGCAGCAACATCACCCGGTTATATTAGTTTCAAATATGCCACAGTTTACCTGTATTGTTTCCTTGATATTTAAATTCAGGGAAGTCGGCGTTTGATCAATCACAACATGGGCACAACTTTAGCAGAGCTAGGTTATAAATGGGTGGCCATAGCGAGAAATGAGTCCTTCTTTTTTTTTTTTTAGCAAAATGACGCTTCATGATATAAGATGGGCATTTATCCTAAGAAGATGGTATCTCTAATTCCTAGCGACTGCCCAAATGCATTGTGAGCCATATGGATACTATCTGAATCTATTTACTGAGATGGAGCTTCAATTTTTCTAAAAATCTTGGAATCAATTTTCAATCTTCACATGCAAACGTGAGCTTGGCGATGCCACGAATTGAATATCATAGGAAATATAGATATTGGTTCGGGAAGGTAGGTGTCAGTAAACCGTAATCATAGAAAATATAAATGAGATTGATTTGTATTTCTCCCCGAATACACATTCGATTTTGAGAAGTTGCATGTATGTAGTGATGACCGACGGAGGTAGATATGGCAACGGCGAGCATAGGAAGGACACCCTGCTTATGAATTCATGGCTCATTGTTGACCAAAAGTCACGTATTTAGACCAGAGTGCAGCTTATTTATTGCATCTCATGTTACATGTTGATCGCTGCCGTATTAACAATACATGGCTGCTACTTAGGAGATGTGGTTTAAGCGAATATTCGCCAATGCCAGTCATACAAATAGGATCATAGAAATATGATCAGTGAAACAAATCAGAATACCTAGTTGGTTGCCAAACATATTAGTCAACTTCAATCGAGCATCCATTTACACAGTAAGCCATATTCAACGATCAACTTTATTTGAATGCATCTTCATAACACTACTGTATTGTGAAATGCAATAATAGCTAAAATTCCCATCACGTAGATTGTTCTCCCTCAGCAAAGTTCCGAGCAGGTTTACAAAGGAATCAATACCACGGCATGATCCCCCGTAGCGGGCATCGTAGTCATGCAATGCTTTTTTGAAAGATAATCCTCTCTTATAATGTGAAATGCATTATTGAGAACTCAGGTGGTGTGGGTACAACGATGATATCAATGACGGTCGCGTAGACAGGATATTCCGAAGTCTTAAGTACATTTCCTATGACATTCTCATTTAAGCTGTGCCTGCCCATTAGAATTGAGCCACGCTTTGGAGTTGTCGTAACAGTTTAAATCCATTATGCCATTACTGAAAGGTTTCTCGCCAATATTTGCGCATGCAGTGTCGCTTTTGTCAACTGTTATTGCACAAGCGCTGTTATCTAAATTCAATTCCAGTGAAAATAGAGCGATAGAGAAGGAATGTATTCGCATAAATTGACTTGCGTGCAAGGATACACGATAGTGAGGGGGTAGAGAGAAAGAAATAGAGATAATAGGAAGGGTGAAAGAGAACGAGTGGTAGTGGGGGCGGGGGCTTAATACAGAACAGAGAGCAAAGAATGAGTGAGTGTGTGTGTGTGAGAGAGAGAGAGAGAGAGAGAGAGAGAGAGAGAGAGAGAGAGAGGGAATTAGAGTGAGAGAGCTAGAGAAAGATACAGAGGGAGCGAGAGAAGGGAGGGGGTCGTAGAGAGAGAAAGAGAGATGAAGATGGAGAGAGAAGGGGAGAGCGAAAGAGAGAGAGAGAGAGAGAGAGAGAGAGAGAGAGAGAGAGAGAGAGAGAGAGAGAGAGAGAGAGAGAGAGAGAGTCTGTCTACCAGCAGGACATAGCATTTCTACAAGTTAGATACCATAAGTAGTAGTGTCGGTATTAAAATGATACCACCTCCCTCAACTGACCGCCGTTCGGCGATCCTTGGCTCCCACCACCCTCTCAATCCCTGGGGCATAGGTTGTTGAGACGGGGGGCCACCACGGATCACCGAACGGCTGCCAGGGAGGTAGGATCGTCATGACACTACTACTACCAGGGGCTGAACGCCCATTTAGAGACAAGCCTCCACAGTGATATACACCACTGATCGTCATCAACCACACCAGAAGGCCGGCCTCTCTCTCTCTCTCTCTCTCTCTCTCTCTCTCTCTATATATATATATATATATATATATTCTGTATAGGCTCAGACAAACACGTAGTCTCTGCAAGAGTCGCATCGGGCACCGCCTTGTGATCAACCCCACACACATCTGAACGCCCATTTAGAGACAAGCATCCACTATCGACACGACGCCCCCCCCCACAACTTCTGATCGCCAGCACCACACATAATAGGGTCTGAACGCCCATTTAGAGACAGGCATCCACAGGGATATACACCCCACAGGTACTGATCACCACACATAATAGGGTCTGATCGCCCATTTAGAGACAGGCATCCACAGGGATATACACCACCCACAGGTACTGATCGCCACACATAATACGGTCTGAACGCCCATTTAGAGACAGGCATCCGCAGGGATATACACAACCCACAGGTACTGATCGCCACACATAATAGGGTCTGAACGCCCATTTAGAGACAGGGATATAAACCACCCACAGGTACTGATTGCCACACATAATATGGTCTGAACGCCCATTTAGAGACATGCATCCACAGGGATATACACCACCCACAGGTACTGATCGCCACACATAATACGGTCTGAACGCCCATTTAGAGACAGGCATCCACAGGGATATACACCACCCACAGGTACTGATCGCCACACATAATACGGTCTGAACGCCCATTTAGAGACAGGGATATAAACCACCCACAGGTACTGATCGCCACACATAATACGGTCTGAACGCCCATTTAGAGACAGGCATCCGCAGGGATATACACAACCCACAGGTACTGATCGCCACACATAATAGGGTCTGAACGCCCATTTAGAGACAGGGATATACACCACCCACAGGTACTGATTGCCACACATAATATGGTCTGAACGCCCATTTAGAGACATGCATCCACAGGGATATACACCATGATTACTGTTGCACAGCTTCATGCTATTGCAAACAATTTGGCCTTAGAGGCTACTCTACTGTCAAGAAAGCCGACCTGCTCCAGATGATCGGACAGGCCCATGCCGACGAGTGGCAGAAGCGACCCTCCTGAGCAATGAAGATGGGAAGGTTTCCAGTGCTTACCGGAGATGAACCTTGGAATCCCCACAAGAAAGCGCAGCGGATCCGTGAGCTTCATCAGTTGGACGAGGAGGTGACTGCTAGCTTGGGAGCCAAGACTATAGCGAGGCGGATGGTGGACCATCCACTGAAGTGCTTACCTCCCCTATGCAGGATCACTAACCAAGTGATGAGGGGACCGAGGTCTGAACACTTAGCCCAGAGCATGAGGTGAAAGGCAGACATAGGATAGAGGACATCAGTCAGTACACTGGACATTCTTCAGAGGTCTAGAAGGAGACGTCACAGGCCAGATCATGCAAAAGCTCCAGGAGACTGTCCAGAACGCCTTCTACCTCTGCTACACCCATACCTATCGCATCCATCACATCGAAGATGGTAGTGTGATGCTCTTCCACAAGAATGCACCAGGGAGCCCGTGGCTGAACACGATAGGAGCAGCTCAGGACTGGGTGGCTGCAAGAGAGCAAGTCAGCCTCGACACAGACAATATCGATTGACCCAACACCAAGTGGGCTTTCGTTCGATCAATCAAAGTTGAGGTCAGGGCTGTCATCGACTGCCAACCTCTGCTTGGGACAGGCACCCTCCCAGACTGGCTACGACAGAAGAAGAGTATGACTGCCCTCGACACCTACAGGGACAACATGTGTCTCTGGAGATGTCTAGCAGTCCACTGAGGAGTGATAGCTGATAGAAGTACAGCTCCTGCATGAGAGCTTGCCACACAGTTCTACGGCAAGTCAGTGATAGTACCTGATGTCCGCAAGACCTCGCTGGATCAGCTGGACAAGGTAGATTTCTTTGCCAAGATCGGGATTCGCGTGTATGAATTAAACCAAAGAGGGCACCTGGCACTTGATCAGGCAAGCGGCTCACTACAGTGACACCATGGCCATCGGAGTGTGGGACCACCACGCCTTCTACATCAAGAACATCTCCATGCTGGCACATACACTAGTCACTGTCGGCAGAGGTTTACACAGGCATGCAGTCTTCAACGCCATGTTGATCACTGTACAGGCGGCAAAACAACAATTGTGTGTCCTGGTGAGAAGGTTGAGGCACCACAGTCTGCATATGAGAAAGCCTTCTATCCGCCCCACCATCCAGTTCAGTGGCTACTCATTGGATCGAGTATGAGTCGAGAAACAGAGGTGTACACATACACCATGTAGAGTGTGGGTACGGTGGCGAGCGTTGAATCGAGGGCGCTCCCATAGATGGTTATGATCCGACCGCCAACACCATTTACCAGTTCCATGGCTGTCACTGGCATGGGTGTCCACAACACCACCGAGGTGAGGATGCCGAACAAAGATACCACAAGACAGTTCTGAGAGAGGAGAAGCTGAGAGCCTATGGATGCATGCTTGTGGTACTGTGAGAGTGCTGTATAAAACGCTGCTAAAGTGTCCCTAAACGAGTTCCATCCTATGGAGACTCATGATTGAGAGTACTCAATTACCTATCTCTGTGTCAGTTGGCTGCTCCTTAGATGGCGTCATGGGTGAGCCCACTCACCTCTGGAATCCTGTCCCCAAAGAACTGATCAGAGAGTTCATGCTGGTGATCCAACAGCGGGCATATCTAATCCAGACCAGAGTTAAGGCACAGTACATACCGACAGACCTGGACAAGCTGCCAAATCAACAGCAGCGACTGATCAACGAGTGGTGTGACCAAGTGCCTGTACTGGGGCTCAACTCTGGGTGGTATGACCTGAGCCTCATCAAGAAGTACTTTGTCGATGAGCTGACTGACAGTACAGGTACAGTGAAAGTCGCCAAGAAGGCTAGTCAGACCATGTTCCTCATAACACCTGAGCTACGGTTTCTCGATGGGCTGAACTACCTCGGCCCATGAGTCTCAAATGAGGTATGGGTCAAAGCTTACGGGTGTACACAGCAGAAGAGCTGGTTTCCGTATGAATGGTTTGACACACATGACAAGCTCAACTATCCAGGGCTTCCTGACTACTCAGAATGGACATCTACGCTCAAGTGGGGGCTACCTCTTGACACGATCAGAGTGGGAACAGTGTAACCAGACATTCAGGGAGCCTAGAATGGGGACATTCGCCGACTGGCTGTGATACTACAACAAACTTGATGTCTGTCCATTCATCGAAGCCCTAGGGCGGATGCGGGAGTTCTACACAGAATGAGAAATAGACATTCTCAAAGACGTTGTGTCTCTCCCAGGTGTGTCACTGCAGTACCTCCTACGTGTAACCGCTCAGCACATGCCAGATGTTAGCCTTTATTCACCGGGCAAGGAGGCCTACGAGATGCTGAAGGACGTGGTTGTTGGATAGTCCAGCATCGTGTTCACGAGATACCACGAGGCAGGTGTGACACGCATCCACCAGAGTGAGCGTGTCTGCCAACGTCTACTTGGCAACAACGCAAATACTCTGTACCTGTCAACGATGGCCAAAGAGATGCCATGTGATAAGGAAACAGTGCGCCATTGGTCCGGTTGCAGTGGGGTAGCTAGCTTTAAGGCGGCTCTCCTAGCAGACAGCTGGTTTAGGTTTACTGAGGTGGATATAGAGGTCCCCAAGGCCCTGTGGGCACAGTTCGAGGAAATGCCTCCTCTATTCTATAACCGCAAGATCCTGGTAGAGGCACCCTCTTCTGAGATGATGGCATATCTAGGGCGAACCGGGAGGAAGCAGCCCACCACCCAGAAGCTGGTCGGGGAGATCGGGGAGTCATACGAGCTCCAGAGTTGCAAGCCAAGAATCACTATTCGAAGGCCTTTCCAGGTGGGGATAGCCATTTATGAGCTTGCAAAGCTGCGAATGCGGGAGTTCTACTACGACTTCCTCGATCGCTACGTAGCTCGTGACAGCTTTGGGTACCTGCAGATGGACACTGACTCTGCGTATATCGCTATAGCAGGCACCAACCTCGACGATGTCATTCGCCATGAGATGCGAGCAGAGTACCAGACTTATAAGCGGGACTGGCTATCTTGGGACAAATTGTCTGGATGGACTCCGGGACTGTGCAAGCTCGAGTTTGAAGGCTCTCGTGGCATCGTTCTCTGCTCCAAATGCTACTACTTGAGAGCGCAGCTGCAAGTAAGTGCCCGGCTAAGAGAATGTCAAAGCGGCAGAATGAGGTCACTTGGTAGAGGTTCTACAGCACCCTACATGGCGGGGTGGACAGAGTTAAAAACGGAGGCCTACGCATGCGCAACCAGGGTATGGTGACGTATGAGCAGGAAAAACTCGGACTCTCCGCTTACTATGATAAGCACCATGTGCTGCCAGATGGGGTCCATACTGAGCCCATCGAATATCATGTTAGCAGCCTAGGGGGTGGTGGCTGTGTGTCTGCAGGGACTAGCTGAAGCTCTTCTACAACAGATGGGCGCATAGGCACTCCGTGCTGGCGTGCCAGGTAGTACAGTGTAGACCGCCCCTCCGCCTCCACATACCTGTCAAGCCTGTGAACATCTATCGACCAGTTAGGATCTGTTGCACACCGTCGACCACCTTCCAGCTCACCAGGCATATACAGGTACCGAACCAGAGCATCGGGTGGTAGGCACTCCTCTCCTTGTTCGCTCGCTTAGAGCTGTGACCAGCAGAGTGTCTAATAGCCTCAATCGGCTTCTTCCTGATTAGCCTAGTAGCCTCTGCATTGGATCTCTCCACCACATCAGGCAGCCCTCTCACCCATACTCTAGAACGTTCACTCAGCTCGGCCATTTCCTGGGTGTATTGGTGTGGGAACAGTCTCTCTGCCAGTGCCCGATTCCACCACTCAACGATAGCCTGGACACGGTGATGCCCTACCTCGCCTCGCCTGACTACCACACCATGTTTCTGCATGAGGACTGCAGTCTCCCCTCTGAACTCCTTACCCTCATCCACCAGCAACAATTACTGCCACTGGAGGGGATTTTCCGAAGCCTCGTAGACACCCTGGAATGCCTGGGCCACCTGGCCAGCTGACTTGTTTGTGAGCGGTACTGCCGCCTTGTACCTGCTGGCGACATCGACGATGGTGAGAGCATAATTGTTGGTCTTACAACCAATTGAGTCATGGGGAAGGAATATAACATCTGCCTGGTGAACTCTGTTCGGGACAGTTTCCTCGAAATGGGCATGCATGCTGTGCCATGGACGAGGTCTGTATATCTGCCACATCGCCTGGCGGCTGAGCCACTGGCTAACTGTCTCCAATGTAAAGTTGTAGCCCTTGCGACGCGCAGCCTCGACTAGTTGAGGGGGCTCATGGTAATATCCACCAGGCTCATAGTAGAGTTCCTCAAGAAACCCTCTCACCCTGTCACACATTGCCTGGGTTATTTTATAACTGACGTCCACTCCGATCCTGTCACGCATGGCCTGGGTGAACTCTAAACAGATAAACAGATGGCTGTCATTCATTCAACTATCACTGAAGACCTCAAACACCTCTGTACATTGGCGTCAAGTCTCTGCTGGATCCTCACTGAACGGTCGGTTATCGACTAACCCTCAGAAGCTACGGCGTCTAGTCTCTGCTGGATCCTCACTGAACGGTAGTTTATCGATAAACCTCAGAAGTTAAGGGACTTGCCCAGGGCATACAGAGATGCCATCCATATATAGTACGGCTTAAATATTTGGTGGGCCAGATGGCCGTGAGTGCTATATGGCAACGTACATTAGCCAAGGGCCTGCGACTCCAAAGAACGTATCTACTCCTTAGGCGATGGTCGGTATGGCTTCAGACTTCGTTGTGAACAGAGCGATCAGAGCCCCAACTGCTGCCAGTGGATGGATAGAACCTTTTATGTAAGTGCGATAGATTCCTTTCGCTCTGTGTACTAGCTTGCGGGATTCAGGCTCTACATCATCATACTCACCACCGACATCGTAGTCCTCACCATCATAATCGCCTCATCATAGTCCTCCTCAAAATCCTCGTCATCTATATCCTTGACTGGATCATTTACTGGTTCATACTTCGCTCCGGGGATCCGTCGCTGGGGCAGCTATATAGTAGATTTACACTGTGGTCTATAGCATGGCATCCACAATCTTGAATGCAGGCGTGTTTGCCTTAGCGAACTGAGGACTCAGCTTCACCAACAAGAAGGCGGCAGAGGTCGAGCGTGAGCGTCATAACCAGACGATGGAGAAGCTGTCTAAGGAGAAGTTTGAGTACAGCAAAGCACTCGAGCATATGGGAGGCACGCCGACGACAACTCCGAGCTCAGGACAACCAGAGCCTCAAAGAGGCAGATGAGAGGCCCGATGAGTACTACGAGGCTGTAAAGATATCTCAGCCAACGCTCGACTATGAAGCATCGACAGGTCAGAAGACAGCAGAGCTTATAGTAGTCGTGGCTGCTGCAGCTGTGACGACAGGAGTCGTGCTCTACACACGCTCAAGCTGAATACCTGATGTGTTCGACACGCATACCTTAGCATAACCAAGGTAAAGTACCGTCACACCTAATGAGCGAGTCCCAGCTATGAGGTTTCCGATGTTGAAGCTGAGCTGGTTGCTCTGATTAGGTGGGATGTCGCTGGCCCCCGATGTGGTGACGGCACTCGAGTGCCGATTCGAGGTCGTCGCTTCCACTGGTTAGAAGCAGAAGTGCATATGATTTAGTTTTCTGTCTGTTGAGTTGGCAATCAGCCAACTCGCGTACCTCACCAAGAACATTGGTCCCAGCAACGACAAGCTTGAAGTCGTCTAGCTTATCCACCTGCTGGATGGCTCCTCCATTCTGAACCAGGACTGCAACAGCGACACAGTCCGATGCACCACAATGCAATGTCGGCTCTACCCGTTGGTTAGCTGTGGCTTGGACCTGCTGGTGTTCTTGCTCCACATGCACGATCCGCTGTTTGGAACCGGTTTGCTTCAGCTCATGGTCATTCTAGTCGTGCCAGACATGAAGTCTACACCCGGAGGAACAGCCTATCCTGCATGGCAGCTGGATTCACATGTGTGTTCTCGAGGAGGGTTAAGAGTGGATCTGCCACGGGCTTCTCGCCATCTGCTCATAGGTCGAATTCCGTGAACCCCTCATTGCACCCCACAGCGTAGTACCCTTTTCCCTTCGCATAGAAGCCATGAGCCAGCGGATCTAGGACTCAGTACTCATCGTTCACATAGGTGGCGTCCACGGTGCTGTTGCTCTGCATGATCTCCCACCTGTTCAGAAGCTGTTGGAGGTCTACCATCTGTTCTATTGTGCTCTGAACCTTGAACTCGATTGTCATGCTCTTGATCTCGTGGATATGTGCCGAGATTGCAAAGGCAATGTACTTCCAAGCAGCGGACAATGGGTTCTCATCATGTATACTGGGTCGAATGACCGTCAGGCAGTCCTTCTGAGGATCAGTGCGGTGCGATGTCGCGGGTTCAATGGCCCCATCTGGATGTTGCACATACTGCAGCATGTTTAAGGTCTGGGTATATAGAGGTTTTAAACGGCTGCCATGATTGGTAATTCTCCAGCAGATTGTCTATAGGCAGCAGGACAAGTCGGCATGGCAGTCACAGCCACGGCGTGCACTGTCCCACTGTGACATGGTCCGAGGACTGCTTCGTGACATCAACATTATCCATGAGCGAGCCAAGTTCACCCCTCCATCTGATGCGGAGATACTGGCCACCATAGAGGAAGGAGTGCCAACTCATAGTACAAAAGAACTCCTGACTCTGATACACTACCGGAAGTTTGAAAGCACCCAGGGCAAGACACTCGGCCTACCACCTGTGTCCCAAACCACCAGTCCTGTTATTCTAGCTCTCCAAAGGGCGAGTGTCCACCCCAAAGATCTACTAATGGTCGGGAAGTGGGCTGCCATATTTAGCCTCCATAGCCAGGAAGAGCGAGAGATGCTGGATAGACTCCAGTCTGAAGCAAATAACGTCCTCAGGGAGGAGGTCAGTGCCACTGTAGTGGAGAGCCATGCCACCGGTCATGCAGAAGGTATGCAGGAGGTGGTCACTGCTGGCTGCATGGAGGCTGTTGAGCACATCTTCAACGAAAAAGGGCGTGATAAAATGTACAGTGATCTCGAAGCCTTTCTGGAATTCCCAGAAAAAGAACCGGACTTCCAGAAATACTTCATGAAACACCCTGTTAGCAAGTACGATGCTAGTCACAGGCTCACATGGGAAAGGTGGGTCTTCCATGCGATGCACCAGATGAACAAACTCCCAGAGAAGGACCCTCAGTTGGAAGAGTTTCAGCAAAAGTATCATCTTAAGGAGAATCTTCAGGAGAAGCTTCGTAAGCTTCAGGAGAAGCTTCTTAAGAAGAAGAAGAAGAAGCCAAAGGCCACTACCAAACCTGCCAAAGTAGCTTCTGACGAAGTAGCTTCTGCCAAAACTGTCAAAGAAGCTTCTTACGAAGTATCTTCTGACGAAGGTCCTCAAGCATCTGACGAAGTAGCGGAGATCGCGGACGAAGTTCCTCAGCTTTCTGATGAATAAAAAAAAGTTGTGGCCAACCGTCTGTCAGCGATGACGTTGTAGAGCAGGCTAGTTTCCTGGCTGGATTCAGCTTGTAGGTGAAGGTCTGCACCTTTTCCAGAGATGGCTTGAAGTGTGACAGCTCACCTGTCTCCTTGTTGCTGAAGCTGAAGCGGTACAGGTCAGCTGCCCTCTGTACATCTGCGATAAGGTCCCCTTTGGTCTCCTTGAGGGTTAGGATGTCATATATGGTCTCGAGCAGGGCACATCCACACTTGGAGCTGAAGTATAGCAACCCGGCATTGCGCCGGATGTCTGGTGAGATCTCACGGGTGTACTTCTGAAAGAGGATGAAGACACTTATCTTTGTGTGCCGGATGTGCCTGGTGATGTTGCTGAGGTAGGTGACTGTCTTCTGGTCCATTGCAGGGTCATCGGTAACTAGAACACGTGGTTCTGTCAGTCGGGCTGCCAGCAGCTTCTTCATCAGTGCTTGCAGGTTCTGCGTCTTGGTTATTGGGACATTGTACCATTGATCATTACTGCCAACCGCCTCAGTGGCGGAGTCAGCCACCAGAAGGATGTATTGAGAGTGTATATGTTCGGCCAGGAGAGCACACAGCAAGAAGTTTTTCCTGTGTCCTGATGGGGCAATGATCAGCACGACCTGGCCAGCCTACTGTCGAATGGTACAGATATGTGTGCTGAGGATGGTTAGCACTTGGTCGGCGGTAGCCTAGTCTATATCTGGGAGACTAACCGGCAGTACTACCTGCACCAACTCTTTCGTTTATAGAGCATGAAATCCTGCACCTCCGGTGGATACGAAGGATGCGATCGAGGCGTCAAGCATGAAATCCCAGCAGCAGTTGAGACGATAGTGTAGAGGGCCTGTGTCAGCATCCACAGTGTGACAGTGTCTAGTACATCCATTATCTGTATGATACATGCACGGGAAGCCATGACTATCCTGTGGTCTTAAACCTGTGTACACCCGTAAGCTTTGACCCATACCTCGTACGAGACTCCTGGGCTGAGGTAGTTCAGCACATCGAGAAACCATAGCTCAGGTGCTATGAGGAACATGGTCTGACTAGCCTTCTTGGCGACTTTCACTGTAGCTGTATAGTTCTTTAGTTTTTTGTTTCATGACAGTATTACTCTTTACCCGTTATTGAGTACGTCAAGACATAAATGGCAAACCAAAGAACTCTGACTTCTTCACCTCATGTGGCTGGAGGCTGGTGGTAGCCCGTTTGGCTGTCGACAGTGATATGGCTCAAGCTGAGCGTGACTATCTTGAGATTCTCTCCAGCCTGTTGGAATGAGCTCCGTGGTTTCAGGAGATCCTTAACCAGTTCCTGTGCAAATAACCTTGTTGGCTCCAGCCTCATCGACTCCAATCATACCTCGCACCGTCGCCCTCTCCTTCATGCCCATCCCCTTGTATACAGTTTTGGCCTTGCTTATGGCTGATTGTCCTACCGTATCAGTGTTCCCGATGAGATCTCGGGCTGGGATGGTAACTTAGATCTCCCGCGGGTCTCCCTTCTCATCGTAGTCCAGGAAGGAGATAGGGCAACAGTGTCCCCTGAACCGAGGCATGCCTCGCCCAACTCAGCAAGATCGTCTAGCTATTTGCTTTCTAGATCTGTGAGTGACAGAGTCATAGTGCTATATACAGATGGGTTACACCTACTAGTTATACCCCAGGGAAATAGTTGGGCATATGAGGACCACGCAGTCGGCCACGGGAATAGGTAGCAGTGCTCAGGGTACTGGCCCTCTCTGCAGGGGGCACGCCTTGTGGGTGGTCCGCCATTCTCGGGCATTGGCACGTCTCAGTCCACATGCTCGACTATGGGCTACACACCACCATCCGGCACGCCATGCCTCATATGCTGCAGGGGTCTCGTGATCCATCTCTCACTATTCAGAGGTTTTAAACGCAGGCAACGATGATCTCAGCCATTGCACCCGTTGCTAGCCCTAGAACCAAGGCCTCCATTAGTGTAGCATTTTCACCCATGATCTTGGTGGAAACAGTGTAGGAGGCACCACTGAGGGCGATCTTTGGGATGGGGTGAGTTATTCCGAGACAGTGCCCGGCCACCCCCACTCACCATTGTAGTGAGGACCGCCGCAGTAGCGGCAGGAAGAACCTCATTTCCCCCTGGCATCTTCACCACGGTACTGGCGACATGGACTGCCAGAGGTTTTGCTTTGGTCAGTAACTTCTGTGTTTTGGTTCACAGCAGGTTCTCCATCTTCTGAAGACTCGCCTGGCTCTCGGGCAGTTATTTCACGATCTGTACCGTTGACGTCATTGTTTAAGCACTGAGTATACTACGTGGTTAAATGTCTGCGCCCCATCTCAAGAGAGCTAATAAAATCGTCCCAGTCTGCGTGTGCTAGGTGGCTGGGTTGGTACTCAGGAATATTCATCTCTCTATTGAGATATCTTAAACATGTCCGGGCTCATGCCATGCGAGAAGTACTATGATGTCTTCCGGAGGGAGTTGAAGGACTACAAGAAGAAGGCACCAGATGAGCTCGCTCAGCTCCCCGGTGCACAGCTGACTGAGGAGCTGACAGCTGTGAAGCTCTATCCAGGATTTGGCAAGGGACAGATCTGCTTCCTCGAATACCTTATCATGGGCGGGAGTATCGTCGAGCAGCTCCTGCAAGCTAAAGGTTTCTACAAGGACTGGGAGTATCTGTCAGATGTGTTCCAGCAGCTGCAGACTGGCGTGCCCTCACCGGACTCAGAGCTGACCAAGGCTCTGCGATAGTACAAGATGGAAAAAGGATGCGCTGCAGAACCCTCCAGCCCATGCATGGGCTGTAGGGCATGCCAAGCTGGTTCAGTGTCTCACCGTGGTCCCCACTGCTACTGTAGAGAGTAAGGATAGTCTTATAGCTGATGTGCTAGTGGCGGAGTAGGATGCTCCCGATCGCCACGATAGCTAGGCCTGACAACACTCGTAGAGCTACCATGGGAAGCAGTGTCATGTTGACTGGCTGCAGTGTTGGGGCGCCTGCCACTGCCATGTTGACTTGCTGCAGTGCCAGGGTCGGAACGACTGTATGGCCCATACTACACGTAGGTGCGTTGATGGCAGTGTTGAAGCCGAAGTGGACCCTGGGGGAACTCCCCTCGACATTCATATTGTTATAGTCCCTGACTTTGAGGTCCTCGATGTTCACGATCATGTTGCTCGGAATCAACCGTAGGTGTGGTGAAATAGCATAGTCAAGTTTGCGACAGGCCTTCTGCAACCCCTGCTGGGACATAGCAATAAGACTACTGGGATCTGCCACGATGATCATATCCTCAATGAGACTGATGAACATGACCTGGAGCTCTGCTCCGCTGATACCGTATATGGAATGCCGCAGCTGGGTCTGTGCGATAAGGAGGCAGTAGCACAGTGCTTCCAGGGACTGGTTGATCCGAACGATCCCTGCTGGTATGAGGCCTGAGGTGGTGTGTGGGACAAAGTACTTCCACACATCTGGATAGTCCTGCCGCAAGCCAGTGATGTGCATATTTTGCACCAGCGCTCCAGGGTCGGAGTCTGGATAGAGCGAGAATGTTGCTGTCTTCCGACGGCCTGCTCATTGGGGGGTTCGATAGAGGAATCCTGAGTAGTCACGTCTCGGGTCACCATACATATCCCCTAGACCGCTGTTGTCACCACCATGCCACCGATAGTCTGGGTGAGCACTGAACTATCTCTCTGCGGTCTGCTGGCCGCTGAGACGCTATGACTGTTGAACTGTGGGACGAAGGCGTTTGTATCAGGGAGGCTTGCACCAAGCTCATGGACGATTCGTTGCACCGTGAAGTACACTGGCGATGAGCACAGCTTCAGGAGTACCAGAATAGGAGTGAAGCAGGGTGGAACTTACTCCACATCCTGCCGTGGCACACCACACGGCAAAGTTCAGCTGCTGATTCCAGTGTGAGAGGCTTGGAGCAGCCATCCAAGTATAAGCTTGCTTCGCATCCTTGATGGTGATGGGGCGGTTGGTCAGCGGTCGTGGGTTGACGCAGAAGCTGGTTCGGGACCGTCCATCCACTGTGATACTGTGATGGAGAACGGTGTTAGCTCTGGTATATCATCCAGTAGACCTCTCAGGCCAGTCAAATGTGTACCTAGGAGGGGCGGTTGGCTCCGGATGACTGTCGTGAGGTTCAGTGGGAAGGCCATCTATACTGGTGTTCTTAAAGCCACCGTACAGGCAGCACATTATTTGTAGTCATCTCGAATCCAGAGACCAGCGAGGCGACCTCGCTGTAACATCTCGTTTTAACTCCTCCATATCAACCCGCCCGCTGGAGCCTTTGGGGTATTGCTGTCACACTTTAGGTTTCTCCGTGTGGGCTTGGACCTTCAATATATGGTGGTACTCTTCATCGCTGACCTGGCCATCCTCGAGAGCTTTGTTGACAGACTCGTCGATAGTCCATAGCATACTCTGTGCCAGTGCCACATACTTAGCATGCTTCTCGCACCTCCTTGTGATCTGCTGCTGCCCCAGCCCAAGCCCGTGGCCAATAAAGTGGTGGCTAGTGTCACGCCACCCAGCTGGATGGCGACGATGGCCCCCACCCCTGTAGCGAGTGGCCACAGCTGCCACACCCGCACTGGCTCCAATCACACCCACAGCAGTGCTTATACACGCGAGGACGTTTTAGGCTGTTTTATATCGCCTGCGCGTTCTGCTGTACCTTTCTGCCTCATGGGCGAGATTCTGTCTGATGGTATCTATCTACTGGAGTCGCCAGTCGTGGATGGTACCGCCCTCGTCAGCCATCAGGGAGGGGTGTCGTTCTGGTTGCTTCTGCCAATCTGATTTTGCCATAGTATCCCTAGGGAGTAAACCTGCATTACCTGCAGAATCTGCTCATGAGTCATAGAAGGGTTCATTTTGGAGAGCCTGGCGAACCGTGCCAGCTTGCTGGTGTCGAGTCAGCCGTCTCTTAGACAAGGTTCATCCAGCACCATGTCGGGATCCAGTAGCTTTCTGAGATGTGACATCTGGAACTTCACCATATGACCAAGATAGTATGTCCGCCGCTGGATGGCTTTCTTAGTCTTACACTACTGCGCCATTCCCTCTTCCCACTGTATGGCATCTGGCTCATCCTCGTCTGTGGTGTCGTCGTAGACATCTGGCTCATCGGAGTCTGCCAAGACTCCTGCGTCCCACTTACTCTCGGCCATGAGGGCCTGCCACTATCAGGAACCTTCACTGTTCCTTCGCCTACTTGCAATGCTTGCATTCTGTTGATACCAGCTCTCCTGCTGTAGTCGCTCAACTTCTTATTGCAGTGCGAGCCTCTGGGCCTTTATCTGTGCAGCGGTCATGAAGGGGCCACCCTGTAGTGGGCTCTTCATCATCTCGGAAAAGGTCACATATTCCTGATGTGATATCATGTCAGGTCAATGAGTAATAAGAGTGTAAACTCTAAATGGGCGTTTGATACCCCATCCGTGCTGGCATATATGTTAATGGAGGGGCTGTCAAACAGGTGATTTACAGGTATGGACAGGCTAGGACTGATAGCTTTCCATAGGTTGCTGTTGGCACCTGGGAGATACGCTATCATGTCCCGACCAACTTCTACCAGTGTGCTGCTGTGTGCGCTGCCCGGATGTTGATGTAGCACATCAGTGTTTATGTATGTTGTGCCCCGCTAGTGCACCTCGAAGAGGACCCATTCTACATGGTACTGTACCACCCGTCTCCCCTCTAGAGAGGGTGAGATTACGTTCTCACCACCGGAGAGCGGCAGTCAGACAATCGGCATGGTTATATGTTTATATATAAACTGTTTAAACCCCTACTATAGCGTGCTATGGAACCCATATTTGCTCACTCGACTGGTCTTGCTGACCTGGCAGATGTGTACGCAGTTGATGCTACCAAGGTAGAAGAAAGCGATGGCATGTCATTCGCCCTACAATACGAAGCAAACTCAAAGGCATTCTCCCTATACCCCATTGGTGGTGATGGGGTGGAGCTGCTCACAGATCTCAAGGATGTGTCGAAGGAGCGCCTGGCTCGCAACATAGATGGCCACAAGATCGTGTTTCGGTACGATTACCTGAAGAGGAAGTACATCCTCGAGCCGTTGATTGACCCCTTGGATACAGAGGTGGCAGACATTAACACCCTAAATAACGACCTCAGCTTTCATCTGGTCAAACCCTATTCGAGTGGTTCCCCGCCGATGGCCCATGATTGTCTGCTATTGAACCCGGCAAAAAGCCTGCAGTTCATATTTAAGAAGAATGAAGTGTGGTACCGCGCTGGACCTGGGGGTGACTGGCAAACATGGTTGCCCCTATATAGGCATCCCGCAGTCATTGATATAGAGGTTACTCCCCTCTCCACTGTTATGAAAATGGATGGGACAGTTCGAAAGCTCTACAATCGGGTATCATCCTTCCTCACCTACATAGGTGAAGGTGTCTCCCTGATGAGGCTGGGTCACCGGATCAGGGTTACAGGTGGAAAGCTCCTGCTGCATCATCCATTTGATGGACCAGAAGAAGCTGTTAACCTCCAGGAGGGCATCCTACGAAAAGATGGTGTATCACATGTCTCCAAAGCTTTTAAACTGCTTCAGCGAGTTGGACTTACTAGCCCACAAACGACTCATATAGTCCTAGAGCTATGTTTCTTAGCTGGGGGAAGAGTGAAGCAGCTAGCCACTGTCCCTGAGGGGATGAAGATCTCTATCGATCCGGATGCAACAGGGCTCGATCTGGCACAGATATTTCTCGAGGAGTTCACTCTGTTCAGTTTAACTCTTCATATATAGCCATGATTCTCATCATACTGCTCGTGCTGGTGTCTACAGCCGTGGCACAGGGCGCTGAGACTGCCATGATATTGGATGCCAAGTGGGCCCACTTCCGGGATGCCACTCAGTATAATCCTTGGGTCGACACCTTGCAGAGAAAAACTTACGACCGCTTTCCCCAACGTGAAGAGATCAAGTCAGTCTGCCACTTCTATGGGGTGGAGAGGGTAGGCCGTGGTTGTCTGCTGGAGACCCCTGCTCAGCACCAGATTCTATGCGTAACATGTGAACATGCCAGGGTATGCCGTGGTTCAAATGCTAATCACTTTAGCCTCCTCCCATGTGAGCGTTGCCAAGGTAGATGGAAGCCCCTATGGGTGGTCCCATCATGCCGATGCGACTCTGGCAGAGACTACGTGTTTGCCTAGGCCTACACAGAATAGATAGAGACCCCGGCCCTTCTGGTGTGGTTGATGGCGATCAGTGGTGTATATCACTGTGGAGGCTTGTCTCTAAATGGGCGTTCAGACCCTGGTGGTAGTAGTGTCAGAATGATACTATCTCCCTGGCAGCCGTTCGGGGATCCGTGGTGGACCCGTCTCAACAACCTATGCCCCTGGGATTGAGAGGGCTGTGGGGGCTACGGATCGCCGAACGGCGGCCGGTTGAGGGAGGTGGTATCATTTTAATACCGACACTACCTGTTGCAAGTCTGAAACAATTGGGATTGAGATTCTGGACATCCACAGGTGAAAGTTCTCTAAGATGTGACAAATCAATATACAGAGATATGGACACTATTAATACAGCTGAGTGACAGCATGTGACTCATGCACGGTTACGTAAGGAAACACAGGTATGCGAGATTTATCTGATGCTATTCTCTGGTTCCCACTATTTTTAGATATTAACTCTTGCAATAAATCATATAGGTCCGTAAGGTGTCTCCTTATATAGACTGTGCTTATAGTACACTAAGATCAACTAAACAACGAATTGAGTGAAATTAGGATATGATCGTCCATTCAAATATATGATGTCATAATCAAATATGTCACATGTTAGCTAACTTCATGATCAAAATGACGTAGGTTTAGCTCGAAATTGTTAATGGCTTGTCATGCATGTGCCAGAATTGTGTCTCTGTTTAATTTACAATACAATACAACTGAGTATACATCGGCGAGTGTTCATCCAATGAAATGCGTCCTATTGTACGACATGACCATCCAATAATTTTTCCCATATTGGATGATGCAAAACCCATTTTGATGGTAAAATCCGTATTGGACGGCACTTAAAAGCCGCATTGGACATTAGAGAACGATACTTCTATTTTAAGTGAGTTCTTCATATGGCGTTGTCACAGGAGGCAACTTCTATTGCACTGATAAAGTGTGTCCGCTAATAGTACAAGCTTTCGTTATTAATAGTTACAAGATAATTTTTGAAGGAGATACCGATAAATTTGTTGATCAGCAAGTGCCAGAAAATACAAAAAAGAAAACAGAAAATGGTGTTCATTTGTTCAAACGCTGGTTGTCGGCGTCTTTACCTCAAGAAGAATGTACATGTAGTTTACGTTTTCTCATGAAAATGTTTCACATGATATTGAAATTTGGTGTTTATTTTGCTGATAATTGAAATAGGTGTATAATAAATAGGTAATTTTACATTGTTGAGCCCAATATGGTTTTTTGTTGTACTCGTGCATGTTGTGTTGAATAATCCGTATTAGACTTGACGCCTGTGGCGTCTCGTCCAATACAGATTTCAACACAACGTGGACTCATACCATGTCAGGGTGATACAACTCTTAGAGCGAGTGGAATCAATATAACTCAAGGATCAGCATGGGCAAGGTTATATCATCTAAGACAAACAGCAGGGTGGATGGGCTCTGTATTAGAGCCAATGGTCAGACTTCATGCACCAATGGAAAATGTAGGTTAAAAGATATTATGGAGGTTGCCATGTTTTACCATTTTACACCAATTTTACATCATACCTGTATGAATCTCTCCCTTTCTCTCCATCGACCACGTCCAGACCTCCCTAGCTCCGTTATCCCCCTCTACCGCCCCACCCTCCCTCAGTTAATCTCTACATCGCTTCTAAGTACCCTTCTCCTTCTCTCCGCCCTTCTCTCTTCATCACCAATCTCTTTCCACTTCCCCATCTGTTCTTTCAATTCCTCCTTTTCTCTCCCGCACCCAACCCCCACCCCCTTTCCCGCTCTTGCTCCATCTCTACATCCATAGATGCTACGTCTCTTTTCTTTTTTGTTGTCTACTCTCGCTCGCTCGCTCCTCTATCTCTCTCTCCCCCTCTCCATCTTCCTCTCATTCTCCATCCCTCTCCCCCTCTGTCTCTTACTCTCTCTCCCTCTCTCTCTCCCTATCTCCCCCTCTCTCTATCACTCTAACAAAATCTACATTGTATCTAAGTCATGTTACTTAGTACTGTTCTTTATTTGCAACGAAAGACATTAGTTTTAACCCTGTTGTCTACACGTTTATTCATCCCAAATTACGATTTGGAACGAATGGGTTGCACCGAACAAATTAGTGGTTGACATATTCCGGAGAACTGGCAGTTGCTTGACAGTGTAGTGATCGATTGCTCACGCATGTACACGTATATACACTAGCAAGGTTATAGGCATTCCAGCCTCTTTTAGTTCAGAATCGTTTACATATGTGCAATGATGTATGACACACTAGTTCATCTGCCGATAAGGGAACTGATGTATGGCACACGAATCCATCTGTCAATCAGAGAACTGACGTATCAAGGCAATAACACAGCAATACATGAGGCAATTTAATTATGGTTGACTGGGTGCGGTCCTGGATTACGCAGTACGCAGACTAACAACATGCTTATGGGATCAATATCCAAACATATGGGAGAATAGAAGGACCCATTTCTAGCTATGACCCGCACATTTCTGGCTAAGCTCCATCCACATTTTTAATGAACTGGAAATAATGTATTGTAGTTTACATTCCCCTAGCATAAAATAAGTAATTTTATTCTATATTTCCAGTATCCAGTATCATTTCATGATGTCTTATTTTCAACTTAAGGTGACGCTTCTCCAATGGTTCTATGCCAACTCGATTTCGAATTGGATGTTATATCTTTATGGCATGTTGGTACAATTATCTATAAGCTCTCTTAAATCGGAATTAATCGAAATAATTAATATCGGTCTGGTCGGTGTTGTGTTTTGATTTCACATTAGTTGCTATATATTTAGCAGCGCTCAACATAGCCTTTGTCTTATAATTAGAGATTAAGAGTTTTAGGCATAATAATAAAGTTGCCCGACATAAATATAATGCAGTCCTGTGTAATAAATTAAGCTTCCCTCTGCACCCTGCTGAAGAGCCGTATTGCTCAAACATCGCCAATTTACCTCTGTGAATTAAGCCTTATGTGTTCTGTGAGTTTGTGATCTCAAATCAGGAGGAAATTGTTGATTACATATTGTATATCTTGAAGATGGCATTGCTACCGTAAGACGGCGATGTATGATATTATATTAAACAGGAGATATGGTATTTGACCTCCGAAACATGCTATGAATAACACGCATTCTGTAAGAATTGCTTTGCAATACATGTCGCCTACCTGGTGATGTAAGTCTTTAGCGATTGGCAGTCAAAAGCTCTATTAAAACTTGATAGAGGCAGCTGAAACTTGATTTGTAACTTCTCACACGATTTAGCAATATACCAAGTTCCAGTTAAGTGTGGTGAATGAGAACGAAAAGGTCTTGAAAGTTGATATGTTTTTATTTAAGTCGAAAGTGGACTTCATCAGAAATTGACGCAAACGCCTGAAACTGGAACTTGCTCTGTAATTTCTCATAACAAAGCGATGTACCAATTTTCAGTAGAATATTTTGAAAGATTGAGGAACAATGTGTGGAAAACTAATATTTTTCGTATATCATAAGCCGAAAGGCGTCATAACTCCATGAAAAATTGATGGAAATGTATGAAGCTCGAACTTAATCTGTAACTCGCTCTGATAAAGCAGCCTATCAATTCTCAGTTGAATAGCTTGAAGGAGTGCGAAAAAGATTGCGGAAAACGTATGTTTTGCATATTCCATAAGACGAACGGGTTATAACTCAGCCATCACTTCAACATCTAATGATCATAGCATTAGTCAAACTTTTGCTTGTACAAGACGTCAAGCTTCCAATAGCACTTTATCGGAATATATTATAATATAACGTATTAAATAACGACATCCTATCAGCAAATCATCTGCAAATTCATTGAATAATGTTCGTATATTAAAAGTTAATTTAACAAATTATTATTAATCAGATGCAGGCAGTTAAGTCGTCTCGTCAGTAGTAGTTTGTAGAGTCAGTGAGAAATGAGAAATCTATTTCCTGATTCTTCAATCTTCTGATATTGACGCTGAGACTCGATTCAAAGACCCACACTTAGTAAGACAGTATCAGGGATCAAACTCAGGCTTAAGTTCGAGTATTAAGAATACACCATCTTAAATATGGACATTAAATGAATATGCATAGAAAAAATACTCCCGATATTGCTTATACTGATAACCTGCTATTACATAATTACTAAACTGGTATTTAGACATTCTCTTAACATGATTAGGACTAAACCGTTAACTATGGAGAGATATAGTGATTGATTGCATACTGGTGATTAAATTGTGTGGTCTGCGGTTGGATGATTGATTTATAAAAGGGTCATTCATGCAAAGTCGGTTTGCTTGAAACGAGACTTCAAAGTTATCTGATAATATTTAGCTTATCGTGTGGATAAATAGCCTCCATTTCTCTTAATGCAATTGTATCAGATACATGTCGAATTATTATCAGAATGTGCAATAGGTTACCTTTACAATTGAAATGAACCTATAATTGCTGTGAATTTAGTATTCGGCATGTTAATGCCAGTGTGTAGGCAGTGCTACACGGGTGTTCATCTGTGCAGCGTCTACATGTATGGAGGTTGGTTGTGACGCTTCTAAATGCATGTTTGACAAAACAATAAATCGTATTTATTTGAATTATTGGTAATTTATTATAGTCTTACTATGCCACTGTATTTGCATGCATTCTGCTAGCCATTCGTTTGTAGCATAGGATGTGGTAATAGCCAGCAATAACTTCCCATTAGCTCTGATAACATTCAATTTATAATATTCCTGAATTGTAGAAGGGAACGTCTAACATCATTGCTGGGCATAATCGCTATCTACGTCTATTGATTTCAGAGAGCTGCTTTGAAAAAGAAAGCCCTGATAATGCAAAGGATACTTAAATAATATTACATGACACATCTTCGAATAAAACCTAATTTAATTATTCTACATTTACAGCTGAGCCGACAGAATGCGCCGAGGTAATAATCCCATTTCTTATCCGATTCCCACTTCACTGATTACATTTAGATGTGCCATTTATAATGGAGGATAGCTTTAGAAGCTCGATACAGCTACACGTTCATGATACTATTACGGAGGGTCCTGACACACATTATGTTCCCACTTCCGGCGTCACGTTTCTTAGCTGTAATTTGCTGGATGAGATTGTAATTGGAGAATAATCAATATAAATATGTGTGCTTAAATGGCCAAATCAAGACATGCACGTCTTAACATACACACGCCACTTATGTATCAATCTTCCGTAAAATGTATGGTACTACATTTAGTTGCAATCCCATCTAGTAGATGTATTTATGCCAGTCTTGTACACTGTATGTATGCCAGCTGTCTTGTTATAGAACATGCACCTTTGATACGTTCCTGCATAATCACAAACTGATGATAAATTTCCAGGAAAATGAAACACATGCAAGGGATATACGCACACAAACGTTTGAGCACCTAAGAGATGCTAAGTAAGAAAATATTTGACACCATATATTCCATGCCTCTTGGGAAATTGCTCATTATCAGACCAATTTGGTACAGAGTCCATTGACACATAATTTGTAATACAGACTTTAGTGATCAGAAATGATAGAATAGGTTGTATAACCTATGCAGTCTTATAGTTGATTGGATACAATTCCTTTACTTACTCAATGTGGTAGCGCATTGAGTCCCCATTGTCTACATGATGAAAGGAGAGAGGCTCGCCATTGGTTATGCTCTAATATGCGTTGCCGGATATGGTCCAGAGGGTTATGTGATGTCCTAGTTTGGTAGTGCTGCAGTACTGTTTCTCAGTCTGCTTCCAGTATCTGCCGCTGGCTAGTCATTCGGAACCAACGGGGGCGAGGAAGGGGGAGTAATTATGCCAATCTCATCTTGCCAGTACCTGGACTCTCCATGACCAGGACTATGACAGTATCTTCCAAAAAAACATATGGTAATTGGACCCCTATTGCCAAGCTATTTCTACAACGTATCTTGGAACAACAATTACCCTAGGGAGCAAGACCCACACTATTGTTTATATGCACCAACATGTATTATCCATGTAGGTGCAATGCCACATTCAGAGAAATTAAAATCAATATGACCCAATGGTCAGGGTGGGAATGGTTATACAATCTAAGAACAAGCGAAGGACTGACAAACTCTTTGTTAGGGCCAATGACCAGCCTTGATAAATCACTGGATATACACCCGAGGTTAGGATACAGTTTAAATGCCATTAACGTGCCAGCGTATCCATACAGGACTGAAGTGGTAGAAGCGACGTACACCTTCACTTTCCCTAGATGTAGATACATGTCTCTGGTTGATCAAGAGTTGTATAGCATCCACCATTGAAGGGCGGATGAAGATGATTAATGGTCTCAATGGTCATCAGTAGTGTGTGTTATAGACGTCTCGAGCCATACCCATCTAACAGTAATTGAACCATTATGATGAGAATAGAGGTGGGGCGAGCTGGCCGCTTTGTTCACACCTTTTAATTAGTTGCCGTGTCAGAGCAACCAACTTTATTTGCACCATTATCACTTTTTTCCTTTGCTCTCACTGCCTTTTGAAAAGGTGTGAAAAAAAGTTCAGCTCTCCACCATTCTGATTGGGTGTTAGATGCAGAGGGTGACAATAAGTCCCTCCCACTCAATAAATCATGTAACACCTGTCATCCAACGAGGTGAGCTTACGAGTAATTAGTTTAATGATTGACCAGGGTTAATGATGGTAATTAAGGATGATTGGCAGGCTACATGTCTGGACTCGTCTTTTACTGGCTCTGGGAACTCGTTCAATCGCCAATCGCCACCACAGACCCCCGCCCCTGGTTAAATCACGTGCCTCCTGGCATCCTATGAGGTGAACTTAAGGATAATTAGCGTAATGGCAAGTGACAAGGGTTAATGAGGGTAATTAAGGATGCTTGATAGGCTACATGTCTGGACTTGTCTTTTCCTGACTCTGTGAACTCATTCAATCGCGAAGCACTGCCACCACCTCGTTAAATCATGTGCCTCCTGGTATCCAATGAGGTGAGCTTAAGGGTAATTAATGTAATGACGAGCGGTGATCGGTAGGAACGAGCATATAAAAGCTGCATTTTAAAAACATGATCTGTTAAGCATTAACAACTTGATTTTTGTTTAAAAGTTTATCATAATTATGAATAAAGGATATTTTATGTGTTGTGATGTGCCCGTTGTGCTCGGTAAGACTGTGCACGTATGTGTCATGAAACATAATGACGAATTTGTAGTAGACATACTCGAGTTTAGTGTTGGTAGTGCTTACCCAACCGAGCGAGGTGTGTTTATGTACAGTAATACATTTCGAAAGTTGGCTGCAATGATTCCTGCATTCGAAGAAACAGTGCTTAGGGCTATGTGTTTTGATAGAGTGGAGCAGATTAATTACTTATATGAATTAGAGGTCATCAGTAGGTTGGAGGTTGCCGAATTTACAAGGGTTTGGTGGTGCGGAGGGGGTTGTGGGTGTGAGGTGTTGCAGGTGGAGGTTGTTGTGGGTGGGAGGATGACGGGTGGGGTTGGTGCGTGATTGTGGTTGTAGGGTTTTCTGTGCGTGTGTGCGTGCGTGCGTGCGTGCGTGCGTGCGTGCGTGCGTGCGTGCGTGCGTGTGTTGTGGGTGGGTTGTGGGTGTTGTGGGGTTGGGATGTGGCTGTGGGAAGTTGGGTGTGTGGGTGTGCGCTCGTGTGGCTGGGGTAGAGGTGATGGGATTGTGGTAGGAAGCATTGGGCTGTCAGGTAGGGAGGCGGATGTCCATAAAAAACCGTCTAGAAATATAAAATTTAATCTGTTTTCTTTTTTTTCTTTTGTGATATCGTGGACTTACTGGCTATTTACGGGGTCGGCGATGGTGAGTGGAGCAACATTGGCTCCATCATCGATGACGACGATGACGACTACTTCTAAAGCGATGAGCGCTTCAGGGAGATCAAACCCTGGAGCCACTTCGAGGAGGTATAAGGGTCCTGAGCCTTCGAATTTAAACTATCATATAGAGCAGGATTCGGATGAGGTATTACGTGAAACTGATTTAAATTCTCTAACCTCTGTGGAAATCTTGGGAGATATTTTAAATTGTCCTAGTTTTGAAGAGAAAATATCTCCCAAGATCTTCACAACTGCTCTAATTCTGACTTGGACTTTGCCCAAGTTCGAGATTTGACAGCTACAGAAATAATGAACGCAATTTCTGCGTCAATCACAAAAAGACGTATGTCTTGGTGGTTACTTTTCTATGGAGATTTTCCTTGTAGAATTGCCTAGGTGGAATTGTAAACTTGCCAAATTGTATCTCGATGAGTTGGAGGTCAAAGCCACGTTTAAATAAGCTGTATCAATGTTAGGAATCTAGATAATATGTGTATGGCCCAACGAATAGCGATCTGGCTATGTTATCTAGATTCGCCAGCATCGATGGCCGAGCATAAGTGAATTAGATTTCACCTTAAATCCTAGTTGGAAGAGGTTTAGGTGATAATCGGCATCAATGGATGAACGCACGAGAACTGCATGCTCAGGCTGGTGTGTCTATTGACATAGCTTGTAGGCCAGATGCGTGCAATGCATTCCAAGACATTTTGACCCCACTTGGCATTTCTCTAAGAGTGTACAGCGTGGCAGAGAATAACTGCTGCGTATACAGGGGTGCTGATAATTGCATTCAATTTCTGCCCCTATATTTGTATAATGATCATTATGCATACATAAGCAGTGTTAAGGCCTTGAACGGTTGCAGTTATCACTGCGCTGATTGTGACATAGTTTACGCGAACCACGATCAACACTCTTGTGTTAAATGCTGTAGTTTTTGTCAAGTGGCACCACCCTGCAAGCAGATTGCTAATCACTATTGCGAAGCTTGTAGCAGATGGTTTAAGATTGAGGGTTGCTACAACAATCACGCCAACTCTGGAATGTGTGCCATGCATATGTCTTGCGGGAATTGTGGCAAATTTTAGAAGTTGATACTCACTCTAAACATCATTGCGGCAAGGAAAATGTCCTACTTGCAAGACTGACGTTGATTTATGGGACCATGTTTATTATATGCAGAGGTATAGCGAAGAACATATGAGCTTAGCAACGAAGCGTAAGGCCCACGACCATAAAAACATAAATAAGGACGTATCGTTCATACCTCAACGTTTTATCTTTTATGATTTTGAAACGAATCAAGAAAGAAAGGTCATGAGGTTATTTATGTCGTAGCGCAGATAGTTTGCTCCATATGCATTAGCAAACTTCATGATGAGCATTGCGTGGAATGCGATGAACGTCAAAGAGAGGTTATCTTCGAAGGAACTAATGCTCTAACTGCTTTCATGCAATGGTTATTAGCTACGAAATCTGAGCCCGAGGGTAAGCATAAGACCAATGTTCTAAGTTTTCATGAATGCATCACTATGTGTCATAACTGTCGTGGTTTTGACTTGCATCTAGTGATGCAGTGGCTCTTTAGAAACACAGAAATTAAACTGTCCAACGTAACACTAAATGGTAATAAAGTGGTGTATTAGAATGTTCGTGACATTCATTTTAAGGACAGTCTAACATTTCTTCCGATCTACCTAGTGAGAAAGGATTATTTCCATATCTCATAGACAGTAATGTATACTTTGATTACGTAGGAGTGTACCCCTCGATTGACGCGTATGGCGCGGACAGTATGTCAGTGTCAGCACATCAGGAATTTGACGTGTGGTATTATGCTGCAAAAAATGGTGTTTTCAATTTTAGGGATGCCATGAAACTTTACTGCAGGTCTGACGTAGATATTCTATGGATGGCTTGCTGTAAGTTTCATGAAATGTTCATCTGTGAAACTAGCAAACTGCCTTTCGTGTCATATATGACGTTAGTGTCATTATTAATAAGATATTTATGGCTAACTACTTAAATGATCATAAGCTAGTAGCTCCGCTTGTTATGGGGTATGTGAACCTATGTAAAACGACACGTTATGTCGTAGAAGCAAGTGGCTAGATTACCTGGCACACTCTAAGAACATGTTCATTAACCACACTCTAATGGGCAGTGGACCAGAGGTATTTAACTAATCGCTGGATGGTTACTGCCCCAACATGGATGAGTAGTTTGAGTACTATTACTGTTACATACACGCATGTCCGAAATGTCTGCCTAGTAAGCATATGCCTACCAAGTAATTTTAACCTGATTTTACATTAGAAGAAGTGTATTAGAAAACGTTTCTAAATCTAGCGAGCTTAGACATATGGGTCTGAATGTAGTTGAAATGTGGGGTTGTGATTTTAAGGCTCAGGGGCTTAATGATCCCTGCATTCATGCTTTTTTTAATGCTAGAACATATCATGAACCCACCTATCGAGTGCGATTCCCTCTATGGTGGCCATAGCGGGTGCAGTATATAGCATACGTGGATATCAGTGCACTATATCCTTACATTTGTAAAACCTGACAGTACCCTCTAGGTGAACTGAAAGTAATCAAACAATCATTAGAGATTTTAAACCAGTAGCGGAGTTAGGGTCTTAGTTCGGCCTGATAACGTGTATCTGTTTGCCTCCTAAAGATATATTCTTTTCTGTACTCCCATACTGATGTAACGAACATGTTTTCTTTCCATTGTGTAGTAAATTCGCACACGATTTGCAGAGTACTAATTGTACTCATCGTGATAGTGAGCACACTCTACCCAGTGTATGGACGTCTGCCGGGTTGAAAGCGGTGGTACGTAGTGGGAACCGTATCTTAGAGTTTATCAAGATATGCACTACAAAGAGTGCACTGATATGCTTTTCAAGGGGTACATCGATCACTTTTTGAAAATTAAACAAGAAGCATCGGGGTATCCTGAGGATGCAGTCACCGATACGCAGAAAAGCGTATGTTCTAGAATATTTTGAACCTGAAGGGATTAAATTAGATAAATCTTTGTTCGTTCAAAATAAGGGCCTTAGAACCCTGCCAAAACAGGTGCTGAATTCTTTTTGAGGTTATTTTGCGCTCAACCCTACCCTGAGAACGAATACGTCAATTCCTATAGCATCATGTTGAAGTTGCTTATGGATATAATGATTTCTGTCAAAGATATCCATGTATGTAATGACAGCACTCTGTTAATGTGCTATTGCGAGTTGAACCTATTTGTGCCAGCAGATAATCGCACCAATGTTGTAATCACTGTGTTTGTCACGAGTCATGCAAGGGTTCATTTGCTACAAAGTTTAGTAGCTGTAGGCTCGAGTTGCATTTATCGCGATACAGATTATATCTTGTATGTTCAAAAACGTGATAAACCTTGCCTAATTCCCCTTTCCCACAATAGACTCCGTTATTTCATGGGCGAAGTTCCTTTCCACAGTGAAATAACCGAGTTTGTCAGTACTGGCCTGAAGAATTAAGTGTACAGACATCTAGATGGACAGATGAGGATATCAAGGATGTCTGCACAATTAAGGGCTTAACTTTAAATTACAGGAATAAGGGGTTGGGATTTGATACTCTGTTTGCCATGGTCAATGATTATAATCTCGAAACATTTGCTCAGTATCCTAATACTATCATTAGAAATAAGGATCATAGACTTTTGAGTACAGATACTGAGAAACGTTTCAGATTTACTTACAAAAAATGTATAATTATGTTATATTCACATGTAGAGCCGGTTTTAAAACATTATTTATCCTATTCAAAATATCCCCTACACACCCTCACTCACATTGCACATTAATATCTTTAAACCCTACCTCTGTACAAAACCCTGCCCTATCTTTAGACCCAACCTGTTAGGGTTCAGTATCATTTAGATTATTTTCAAATTTATTAAAATAATAGCTCTAAAATCGTGTAATACCTCAGTTGCACCATTCTTTATGTCTATCGCTTAACTTTACAGATCGCTGGATCCTGTTCGAAAACATCTGTACATTTTTTATTTTAATTAAATTATTGTTTGTATTTGTTTTACATATATTTCGTTTTTATATTTTTCATTTATTTGTATGTGTATTTTTATCATCTGTATAGTTATCATCTGCATATTTATCATCTGTATAGTTTCCATCTATATAGTTACTAAAACTTTATTTGAGTAAAAAGTTGTGAAATGTGAAATGACTCGTACTGCTTTAATTGGAAAAAACCCCTGAAAGACCGCTCCGCTCGCCTATAACCCGTCCATCCCCTGAGTGAACTTAAACTGGAATTTTTTCCTATAATGCATGGCCGCTCGAGGCCCGTTAAAAATGTAATAGGCTGTTGTTATTAATCTAACATGATTGAAAAATGAATCGTTGAACCTTGTGCAGCTCTGACAATAGCTACACACTGTCTGAGGTGTTTTTAAAGCTTGGTTAGTTAATTTTAATTTGTTGTGGTAATAACTAACTGATTGTCCTTATGTGGTATACCGACTGTTGTACATTGTCATGGCGAAAAATGCTGATGTTCAGAAGTTTAAGGATCAATCCGTTAGACTAACAGAGTCATCTTCCACAATTGTCCTTATGCTATAACTCTACCATTTAGAATTAATCTCCCAAAATTTAACGAATTCCCAGAGTAAAAAAAAAGATGTGTCCAGACATGCAACCATTCAATCATTCAATCATTCTTAATTACTCTCATTACCCATTGTCAATCATTACACTAATTACCATTACACACACCTCATTGGATGCCAGGAGACACGTGATTTAACAATGGGGGGTGGGGCTTTGTGGTTGAATATGTTCCCAGGAAAAGACGAGGCCAGATATGCACTCTGAAAATCAAACTTACACTATACAATTATCTCTTGTCAATCAGCATTATGCTAATTACCCTTAAGCTCACTTTATTGGATGCTAGGAGGCATGTGATTTAACGAGGGTGGTGGGGCTTTGTGATGAACGAGTTCCCAGGACAAGATGAGTTCAGCCATGCAGCCTGTCAATCATCCTTAATTACCCTCATTAACACTTGTCACGCATAATTACGCTAATCACCCTTAAGCCCACCTCATAGGAAGCCATGAGGCACGTGATTTAATGAGGGTGGCCGAGCTTCCAATTTAACGAGTTCCCAGAGTCAGGAAAAGAGGAGGCCAGACATGTCGCCTGTCAATCATCCTTAATTACCCTCATTAACCATTGTCAATCATTACTCTAATTGCACTTAAGCTCACCTCATTGAATGACATGTGTCACGTGATTTAATGAGGGGGAGGGGCCTATGGTCACCCTCTACAGCTAACATCCAATCAGAATAGCGGAGAGCTGGATGCTTTTTTCACACCTTTTCAAAAGCTGGTGAGAGCAAAGGAAGAAAGGTGATAATAAGTCGGTTGCTCTGACACAACAATTACTTAAAAGGTGTGAAAAAGCGGCCAGCTCGCCCCAACTCTACTGATGCGCTCAACCAACAATAACCGATAACATTAATTAAACAATTATTTATCATTGCGTCTCTCAATGGTGTAATATTATCACTGAAAACTAATTATACATTTTAAAAAAAAGAAAGAAACTTCAACATATCAATCGTCTTCCTTTTGTTACTCTATTTTGTTCCATAATGGTTAGAACTCTCAGCGAACAAGCTTAGCTTCAGCGTTGATTAACAACACGAATGCAAAATGGTAAGAAAATTACATAAATTGACAGTGAAAATTCGAAATATTAGCTTGACTGATAAATAGAATCTCAAACTCGTTGCCATTTCTTATCAAATTTATGTACTCGTGTAGTAAGCTGACTAAGATCTCTAAAGCTCGTTCAAGATGAGATCCTACAAAACTTGTGTTATAAATCTGATAGGAAACGGCAACAATTATGAACTCCTTTATCTGTACATGATTGGTGCTGTCCCATGCAACCACAACATCGACGACGACGTCGTAAGTGAAGTTTGTCAAAAGATTTAGAATGCTATTATGATATATGTGGATCCATTACACGCTTGTAATTGATTCAAGGTTCACACACTATATAGGTTCCAAGGTTGTTGTAGACAATTTTGAAACTAATTTGAGCTGAGCGCTGGCGCTTCCATATTCTACCAGTTACATTCCTTGCGACAGTCAGGGATAACCCAGTTCAGGGTTGCCAGGCTTAAAGAGGCTTGAAATTGTCATTCAATAGAGGTGTCATATGTGTTGAAGATAACTCATCTGGAGGGTCTGCAGGGCATGTTGATTTTGAGGTTTTAGAATGCTTTAGAATGCTAGCGGTAGATTGGGCTTTCGCGGAAATTAAGGCTTTTATTATCTTTTAAAATGTTCTGTATAGGCAGCTTTTCACGGCGATGGTATGTGCAGCTTTTTCTGGTGACCCTTGGGGCAGCTTTCCTGATTGCCCAGAGGGAATGCTTGACCCTTTGCATTGGCCATGACCATCTAACACCTTCAAGTCTTATTCAGGTCTCATTACACCCGCTGGCGCAACAAGTTGTTGACTGTATGGGCCGCTTTTCCTGGTGCCTGCATGGGCAGTTTATCCTTGCGACCCTTGGGGAGGCTCTCCTGATTGGCCATGAGGGGCCACGTGACTTGGTTATGCCCATTAACACCGTCATGCCTCATTACGCCTGTCAATTATAGGAGCTACATCCAAAATGTTGGCGACACTATTGGTCGCTTTTCCTGGTGATGGTATGGGTAACTTTTCCTGGCAACCCTTGGGGCAGCTCTCCTGATTGGCCAAGAGCCGGCATATAAGCTTGGCCATAAAGTCTATCACCTGCATGCCTCATTACACCTGCCAACCATCAGCACATTAAATGTTCTACATACGTGGCTATGGGATGGGTGTTTTTTACTGATTGGCTGAGAGAGTGATGGCGTCAGCAATATTTGAATTAGGCCATGGACAGACAGGGTGGACGGCTGAGCAGTGGAGTGAAATGATGCCGGTATTATCCAGTGCAATATGGAAAATCTTCCTCTGGGGCTTTTAATAGTAACTTCACTCTCGATCGATTGGATGATATTGTCGAAAATTGTGTTTGGGTCTGCAAGTTTCTTTCTTCCTCCCATCATAGAATATCATAAAACCTCTCTCAGAATAAAGTGTAAACGCAAGTATATCAGCAGAAATGTGGTTTATCTATGCGACTTTTTGTCAATTACAATATAATTCGTGCTTTTGTGTCCTATCACATATACTAAATAATATTATTCAATGAGAACATTTGCATACGACTATATATTATACTACGGCCTCTTGTCTTTGCATTACATTATAAATGTTAGTGTGACTATGCGTGTGACAAAGAAATTACATATGACGCAAATGTGATGTAAAGTGTTTAGCTAATTTGACTCGAAGCTGTTGCTGTTTAAAGAGACAAAAGCTTTCAGTCAATTTAGTTTACGAACAATCAAAAAATATATCGGTAGGACAAATTTACAAGTGAAAAGTATGCATATAGTCTATGCTCCTAGCCTTGCATGATTTAATGTGTCAATATAAAAGGTATTATGTATGATTACTTACGTTCCTAAAACAGCATATTTTGAGATCCAAATTCAAATTAAAGTTGTTTCTTTTGCTGCATAATAGTATATGTACAAAGTCAGAATGGTAGTCCATCAAAGGATAAGCTTATAATCGGATGGACCCCCTACATTAAATACACAGTCAAACTATTTAACATTGACAGACACATGCACAAGCACAAAGCACACACGGCCGTATATTATTAGGAGTAGCATCTATTATTTATATATAATTACTTTTATAGGATTGATACAGCATAGTCTCCGGGTTGCAATATATTGCCAATGGCGGTATCTATGGCATGGGGTATGATTGGTTAATTGTAGGCAAATGTCATCGTGACACAGAATTTATGTTTTTTAGCCACAGTTGATGACGGGAAAGTGATGTGGGTCAAGGTTGGTGACATAGTGACGTTATTTCCTGATATGCCGGGATGGCAACACATTACAAAACATGGAAAACGCACATACATGAACACATGGGGGGGGGGTGGACGCGGGGCGGGGGTGGTGGGGTTGAGTGTAGCTCTTCGCGGGATATGAGTATGGTGATGACGTGTTTCTATAATATACTGGCAGTAGTAGGGCTTAGTGATAGTAGTGGTAGTTCTGAGAGGTGGTGGTGGTTGTAGCAAATGTTTGCATATTGACTGTGAAGTTTATAATGTGTGTTTGTAATTGTTAGTATTTGCTTATAATGTGCTGCTTTATAGTTGATCTATAAGATTTCTGTAGGAGTATTAGTGTTTGGTTGCAGAGATTGAGATTTTGTGTCTACCTAATTCTGTTCTGATATAATGTGTGTGCAATTTATTCGTTGATCTAGTGTTTTGTGCATGGACATGTGCGTTACTCTTGATTAATTTTGATAGGGCTTTAGGGAGATTATCATGGTTTAGTTGCCTTGTCAATGTATAATATTGCAGAGTCCCAATATATGTGAGTCTCAGCATGTCTTCTGTCTTGAAGATGTCTTCACGCTTTGCTGTTTTAGAGAACATTTTAAATAATTTTTTTCTGCATCCGTTTTAGCCATGTTAGTTTAATTTCATGTGCAAGTGGAAGGTAATGCTTAAGTCTGTGTATGTTACAATGCCTTTTATACTTTCGCTGACATCTTTTCAATTTGTTTATCGCAGGTTAGCCTAGGGTCAAGATAAACACCCACAAATTTAGTAAATGGGGCTTACTGGATTTCTTGTTTATTTATATACAGTTTTGGTATATTTGTTTTTAATTTTTTTGAATTTGTATAAAGCATGTAATTGGTTTTATCTAAATTTTATGATAATTTATTTATTGCAAACCAGGTTGTAGCCACTTCCCTTAATCTATTAGCATTGTTGTATACATCTATGGATTTCCGTGTCACTGTAGAATGCATTTGTATCATCTGTAAAAAGAATTAGGGATGGATTTTTGCAGACAACTGGTAGATCATTCATATACAGTAGGAACAGCAAGAGGCCAAGAATGGATCCATGGGAACACCACAGGCTAAATTTCTGGTTTCAGAGCATATATCTTTATACTGAACGCATTGCGTCCTATTTGGATGATAACTTTATGGTTTATGGTATCAAAAGCTTTAGAAAGGTCTAAAAATAGCTTGAATATTCTAGCGAGTCTATATTTTTTCTAGCATGTCAAGAAAGCCATACATTATCGAGTGGTTTTCGAGAAAGCCATATTGGGTGTCGTAACGAATTACTTTTTTTTGTCCAGGTATTTGACTAATTGGTTGTACAGCAGGCATTCGAGCAGCTTTGAAAAGTATCGAGGCAGGCCAGTAGTTACTGAATTGAAATGGGTCTTTTGCTTTATATACGGGGGTGACCCATGCAATTTTAAGCTTTATTGGGAAACCCCCCCTCATTGAAGGATAGGTTACATATATGGGCTAGTGGTGTTAGTAATTCTGGTTTGCAGTGTTTGAATATCCACCACTTGAAGTTATTTATACCAGCACTTTTCTCATGGTTAATATTGGTTAGTATTGTTCGAATTTCCTCATTGTCGGTTGGGTGTATTAAGATTGAAGGTTGTTAACTGGCAGGTAATGTGGATAGCATTTGCTTGGATTTGCCTGGATTTTTCTGGAAAGCGTTGGTTCAATTATTATTATTATTATTATTATTATTATTATTATTATTATTATTATTATTATTATTATTATTATTATATCATCCATGTTTCACGAATGCCATTTTTTACATGTTCAAATTTGGCTTTGTGGTATATGCCTGTTCCTGTATGTTTTGAATTTTGTTTGATTGTATGTTGTTGGAGTTTTGATGAATTTAAGATAAAGCCTGTATTTCTCATTGCAGGTAGTTATCAGTCAGTTTGTCAACCTTGGCTTAGTAGGGTTTGCTTTAAACTTTCTTGTTTCTTTTAGTGGGAATGGATTTTGATATGAAGTGATACATAGGTTATTGAAAGTGTTGCAGGCATCGTCACAAGTTCCTTGAGCTGCTACATCATTTCAGTTCGTTTGTTCTAAAATGTTCAATGTTTTTCAAGCTAGAATCTCTAATCTTGCTTTTTTCGATTGCAAATGGTTTTTGTATCTGCTGTGTACATTTCGCAATGCAGACAATGGGTAGGCGATCAGAGATATCAGCTACACATATTCCAGCTTCTGTTTTGTTAGCAGTGTAAGTATTACAAAATATGTTATCAATTACGGGAGCTGCATATTCAGTAATTCTAGTTGGTGTACTAATGAAAGCAACAAGGTATTGGGTGTTTAGATGATTTGTCAAATCCTGAGTGTAGTAGCAATTTTGTTCATGACATCAATGTTGAAATCAGCCATGCTGTGCCCTAGTTTGTTTTCATTCGGAATTGTTTTTAATAGTTTATTGAGTGATTCGATGCATTCCGTACTGTCCATATCAGGTGGCCCATATACCACACCGATTATTTTATTTTTACCCTTAATTATCGGAATCTCAATGAAAAGTGTTTCAATATACTTTTCAGTCATTGACAAATCTTCGGGCTCAGAATACTGAATATTATTTTTGTGTAGATGCCTACACCACCTCCAGTTTAGTTTCCCTGTGTTTTTCGATGAAAGCGTAATCATTTCTGTTAATTAAGTTGATAGGGGTGAGGGGGGGGGGGTGGCGGATGGAGTGGTGTTGTGTTGTAGTCATGTCGCTGTAATTCGAATAAGTTCAAACTTAAGTGCACTCATATCTAAACTGTTATTCATCCTGCCAATGTTCTTATGACGTGACCGGGTATTGAAGTGAATTAGAGAGAAGGAGGGTGAGTCCTTAGGTTGCAGTTGACGTTTATTGAAGTCTATTTGCAGTCCATGGGATATGTTTAATTTAAATGGGTTGATAATGGATTCTGCAGTTGCATATGCTGTGACAGGAGGTCGTTGTATGGGCATATGCGTGAAGACGATATCGTTTATGTAGTGGATGTCTGGGAAGATTTGTTGATAGCAGTTAATAGAAAACCATGGTTTACTATCCGTTTCCAGCTGAGCATAATATTTGAGGTTTAATTTTGAGCAACTTGGGTGAATCCACTAATCACAAAGATCACATTGCAGGGCCTTAGGTTAGATCTAATAGGTTTCTGACATTATGAGCATGGGAATTTTATGGACATTTGTTAAGTTAACGGAGATGTCTTGGAATGTAAAAGCTTGGATATGGATTTGGAATGGAAGGGGGCTATAGGCGGCTAATTGTTAGATGCTGAAATATGGTGAAGGGAAGTTGAGCAAGAGGAGAAATTCCAATTATGCCCAGGGATTATTATTTAATACTCAGTGTCGAAGCAGCTTAACGATATGCTGAATGCGATCTGAACTCATAAACCTAAACAAATAGTTATTGATAGTTATAGAATGAGGTAATAGATATTGTTATTAACACACACTAGTATTAACAAAAACATTGAAATCGGTAACAAATGTATTTTTGTTTATAGGATATTGTAGAGCGTTGGCCCTGTGCCTTCACATAATATCAATAAACAAAGAGGTATTCGCCTTTTTTGAAACACAACGTCTTTCCATTAAACATAATTAGTGGCAAACTAATTTGCTGGTTTATAATTATTAGTCAATTAGTATCCTCCATTGTCATTGTTCTTACTCTTCTTTTAAAATAGGTCCGAATAGTATAAATCAGTAGTAACACCATCAACAACAACGGCAGCGACGGCGATGGTCGTCGACGGTAACGACGGCGACAACGGCGACGACGATGGAAATGATGATGACGATGACAGCAGCAACAACAAAAACAGCAGCAGCAGCAGCAGCATCAGCAGCAACAAAATCAACAACAACGACAACAACAATTGGAATGCACTCGAGGGTGATGGTGACTCACATCTCTAAGTGCAGTCTTGACGATGCATTTAGTGATGCCTGGGGCCCGGATACTTAATCAGTTGAGCTCAAATACCGTAATGTCGATTTTGAACTTTTGACCACCACAATTTTGTTCTAGTCACTCATAATTCGTGAGAATATGTGAATATTATATGTGAGGCATTTTGTGTTTCTATCTCAAAGCATTCCGGAGATACCCAACAGACAGACAGGCAGGCAGGCAGGCAGGCAGGCAGGCAGGCAGGCAGACAAGCAGGCAGACAGGCAGGCAGGCAGGCAGGCAGGCAGGCAGGAAGGCAGGCAGGCAGGCAGGCAGGCAGGCAGGCAGACAGACAGACAGACAGACAGACAGACGAAAGGACGGATGGACGTACCAATGAGAGACACTTGTGCAAATTTGTACTTGGGGGTGCATCGTGGTACAGCGGGTACATCTGAGTAGCACCTTAAACGCGTCCATCTTACTGAGGTGCAAATTGTCCATAATACCGAGGTGCAAATTGTCCATTATGTGGGGTGATTTGTCCATCAACTATGAGGTGAGTTGTCCATAAGTCTGGGATGCATATGAGATACTGCACTTGAAATGAAATCGGTAAATGTTAGCCATTTTGTGGGGTGGTTTGTCCATCAACTATGAAGTGAGTTGTGCATAAGTCTGTGGAGCAAATGAGTTTACTGTTCCTGAAAGAAAAGGGATATATAAATTAATCATGTCCATTGTGTGGGGTGATTTGTCCATTAGTTATGTGGTGAGCTGTCCATAAGTCTGGGGTGCATATGAGATACTGCACTTGAAATGAAATCGGTAAATGTTAGCCATTTTGTGGTGTAATTTGTCCATCAACTATGAGGTGAATGCATAAGTATATGGAGCAAAAGTGGAGTTTGCTGTTCCTAAAAGAAAAGGGATATATAAATTAATCATGTCCATTATGTGGGGTGATTTGTCCATCAGTTATGAGGTGAGTTGTCCATAAGTCTGGGGTGCATATGATGTACTGCACTTGAAATGAAATTGGTAAATGGTAGCCATTTTGTGGGGTGATTTGTCCATCAACTATGAGGTGAGCTGTGCCTATGTCTGTGGAGCAAATGGGTTTACTGTTCCAGAACGAAACGGGATATATAAATTAATCATGTCCATTGTGTGGGGTGATTTGTCCATCAGTTATGAGGTGAGTTGTCCATAAGTATGGGGTGCATATGATGTACTGCACTTGAAATAAAATGGGTACATTGTAGCCATTTTGTGGGGTGCTTTGTCCATCAACTATGAGGTGAGTTGTCCATAAGTCTGGGGTGCATATGATGTACTGCATTTGAAATGAAATGGGTAAATGGTAGCCATTTTGTTGGGTGATTTGTCCACAAACTATGAGGTGAGTTGTGCATAAGTCTGTGGAGTAAATGGGTTTACTGTTCCTGAACGAAATGGGATATGTAAATTAATCATGTCCATTTTGTGGGATGATTAGTCCATCAGTTATGAGGTGAGTTGTCCATAAGTCTGGGGTGCATATGGTGTACTGCACTTGAAATAAAATGGGTAAATGTTAGCCATTTTGTGGGGTGGTTTGGGCATCGGCTATGAGGTGAGTTGTGCATAAGTCTGTGGAGCAAATGGTTTACTGTTCCTGAAAGAAAATGGGTATATAAATTAATCATGTCCATTATGTGGGGTGATTTGTCCATCAACTATGAGGTGAGTTGCCCCTAGGTCTGGGGTGCATATGAGATACTGCACTTGAAATGTAATCGGTAACTGTTAGCCATTTTGTGGGGTGGTTTGTCCATCAACTATGAGGTGTGTTGTGCATAAGTCTGTGGATCATATGGGTGTACTGTTCCTGAAAGAAAAGGGATATATAAATTAATCATGTCCATTGTATGGGGTGATTTGTCCATCAGCTATGAGGTGAGTTGCCCATAAGTCTGGGGTGCATATGATGTATTGCACTGGATTTAAAATGGGTAAATGTTAGCCATTATGTGGGGTGATTTGTCCATCATCTATGAGGTGAGTTGTCCATAAGTCTGGGGTGCATATGATGTACTGCACTTGAAATAAATGGGTAAATGTTAGTCATTGTGTGAGGTGATTTGTCCATCAACTATGAGTTGAGTTGTCCTGGGGAGTAAATTGGCTTATTATTCTCCCCTACCGGATGATAAAAGCACCAAAGGGTATGATATGAAACTGAAAAATAGACATATTTGCATGTTTTTCCTTCAAAATAGTCGACATCTTAAACTACCTAGCTGTACATTTATGTATGAGCTTAGTGGGATGCAGTATTATAGATATACATATGTGTGCTATATGTATGCAAAACAAGCATGTTGTTTAATACTCTCCACACCAGCCACACCATCCATGGGTGGGGTGGGTGGGGGAAATAGGTGACCCGACCTGCTCGCAAGCAACAAAAGAGAGGTCACACCACACCACATAGGCAACTCCCCACCACGAGCATACATTCAGATATGCCTATATATCTGTAGTTGATCGTTGGCAACAGTGAGATATTTAGAAGCCATCTGGTCTGAATGATGTAAGGATCATCTATCCGTACTCCACCCACTCGCAACCTCTCATCATATCTTTATTTCGTGCAATATCTCAGTGAATCGTAAAATTAGACATAGCTGATACGACTGTTTATCAACTCAACACATGTGAGCATGGTGTATCATTTGCCAACCAGCTAATGCTCATTCACTGGTGTGACATCACCAAGCATAAACAAGAAAACGGCCTATTGTCAACACATGTTCCAAAACAAGCTTCATGGACGCTTGGCCTTCAAGCGGACAATTTCTACTAGCAAACTGAACTTTTATTGAATAAATCTAGATGGTATTTAAGGGTTAAATGATTTTACTGAACATCTGAAATTCCATTCTCAGTGCGGGAAGTTGAATTTTCTATCTCTTAGTTCAATTTCGAGGATGCTGGTACAAAATCTGTGTTTACATGTACAAGTACATGCACGTTCACTCAAATTCATATAAGATTGTGGATTTTAAAGTTTGAATTAGTGCAAGATGAATGAATAATTGCTACAAATTTATGCTCCTCTAGATTTATATGATCATTTTATTGGTTTTAGTTGTTGGGAGATGCATAACAATTGCAATTTGATAGTAGGAATAATTTTTTCAATATTTATATATATATATATATATATATATATATATATATAATATATTTTTACCGTATTTATCATAATTTTACAGCCCGGCGGGCATGGTGATTTCCAGTGGAGCTATGACAGCAACACCATTCAACTGCGTCAGACTCAAACGTAACACCAGCTACTATGACTAAAATTAGGGAAAATTAAGATAAACATGGTACTATTGGACAGGTTGAAATATATTGCTTAGATTATGCAGACAGCATACATAAAAAAGGATGCTCTATTACGTACCTACAAATCGATCAAGGATGAAACCAGGCAAGGGATACCGCCAAACGGAAAACATTGTAGGAATGAATGATTTACGCAAAAGTGCACAAGAAAGCTCAAAAAGGTAGGGACAAGTAAAAATAAGCAAGACATATTTGTGAGAAATAATATGAATATAAAGAGTCATGAAACCGACTCGAAATCTAATGATAAAAAAGTTTGAATGAACAGCGACTAGAAAATAATACAGCACCAACAGGTTTCATATTTCACAAGTTCATACATGTACATATATCTTGGAATCTGAACATTTAAATACAAACAACATAGCCATTAAGAAATGTACCAAGGGGCCTGTATCGCTCACCTGCAATTATTGGCCACTGATACCTTGGCAACCATTTGGCAAACAAGTTCCCTTTTAAATTATAATTATAACCAATTTCGGCCTCAAATCCATCAAATAAAATATTCAAAATGGCCACCAACCACGCTATATTGTGATTGGCTCACGGCGACCATGTTTTTTGACGGATCGACTTCGCTTGAACAAATTTTAATCGCCCTTAGTGCCTGATTATATCTTACAAATTTCGGCTTTATCCTTTCAGCGGTTCTGGAGAAGTCGTTTTCGGGAAAACTAGGTCATATAAGATGGCTGCCAAACTATTTGGCCAACCAATTTCTCTTGAAAAAACTTGGTTCAGCCCGTGCCCTAGATGATATTTTATGAGTTTTGAATCGATCAGCGGTTTCGGAGATTTTTAAAGACATTTCACAAAATCGGCCGATTTGGCCGGCGGCCATCTTGGATATGCCGATCTGCTTCGTTTGAACAAACTTAGATCCCTATGTCCTGAGAATGCTTCCTCTCAAATATAATTAAAATCGGCCCAGTAGTTTATGAGAAGTCATTTAAAGGAAAAGTTGATGGACAGACAGACGGACGGACGGTCGCCACAGCATAAGCTCTCACCTGGCCATTCTGGCCAGGAGAGCTAACACTGCTTAAATACTGTAAACTAAAGGCCAAGGGCCTTGCCATAAGTCTTGTTCTTCTGAAAACATTTTGACAAAAACAAGAATTCAGCCGAATTAAACGTCTCGCCTATCGCCGCTTTTTCGCCTTTGACCTTGTGACCTTAATGCCATCATGCTGTTTCGTAACTTTATCCCTTAACATCTATCCAAGTTTAGTTTCAATAGGATGCTAAATGCAAAAACTTAAAGTTGAAAAAAAACAGATTTTTGTATCAAGGTCAATGTGACCTTGACCGTTGACCCTGTGACCTCATATCCATGCTGCTATTTCCTACCAGTATGGGCAACTAGGTACCCAAGTTTGGTTGGAATAGGATTAGCCAATCTTGAGATATAAGCTGAGAAGTTTTGCTAAATGCAAAAACTTAACATTGTTGACGCCGTCGCCGTCGGAAAAATGATACCTATGTTCCGCTTTTTTCTCGCAACCCCGGTCTGACAGCTCCACCACACACACCCCCAAACCTTCTCTAACATTCCCACATCACACACTTCGAATCATGTCTATGGTATGTTTATATCTATATCTGTCTGTCTGTGGTGGTAGAATGCATAGGATCTAGTTTCTGCAAAGGAATTTCAGTAATATGGTGTGATGAAAGCTTTCACTCTTATAATAATTAATTAAATAATTTGGTAAATCTGCTGAATATTTTGAAACTAATTTGGCTGGAATCTATTGCTGCAGATATGACAGCAACAGCTTACAGGCTTCTAAATCTTACCTATTAGTATTGGATTGACAATGTAAGGTGTGAATGGGATGATGAGACAACATATTCTATGCCCGGGGATACAATTCCAATAGCTTCCAGACGATAGTGGAATGACAACACTTGACACAATTGTACATGCATGCTCTGCCCAATTTATGTGTTCAAACCTATTGTTGCATGAGAGGAATCAGGAGTGGTCTTATGCCCGCCAATCTCAGAGAACCGCCATCCTATAGCAGATGAGAGTTATCAACTTACTGCCTGTCTTTATGGGCCACTTTAGTTGTGCAGGGCTGGAAATAAACAACTGACCACAGTATCCCATACCAGGTCACCTTCATATTCTGGATAGTAACCAGGCAGGTTACCATACAGGTAGTACTAACCCCGCAGGTTACCATACAGGTAGTACTATGTCTGAAGTCAAAATCATACCACCTCCCACCACTCGCGGCGAACGGCAATCCGTGGCCCCCACCGCCCTCTCAATCCCTGGGGCAGCCGATCGGCGATCCGTGGCCCCCACAGCTATCTATGTCGTGGCGCGTTATCTACGTCGCGGCGCGTCCCAGTAGATAACTTTTGCCCCAATTATTTATCTACGTCGTGGCAAATTCCGGTAGATAACTTTTTGCCCCAATTAGTTATCTACGTCACGGCGCGTCCTGGTAGATAACTTTTGCACCAATTATTTATCTGCGTCATGGCGCATGCCGGTAGATACATTTTTGCCCCAATTATGTATCTACATCGCGGCGCATCCTGGTAGATAACATTTTGCCCGGCGCATTCTGGTAGATAACTTTTTGCCCCAATTATTTATCTACATCGCGTCGCATTCCGGTAGATAACTTTTTACCATCTACTTCACGGCGCGTCCCGGTAGATAACTTTTTGCCATCTATGCCAAGCCTTATATACAAGAAGGCATCTTGACTATACATGAAGAGTTAAACTGAACAGAGTGAACGCCTCGAGAAATATCTGTGCCAGATCGAGGTCTGCTCCATCCGGTTCGATAGTGATCTTCATCCCCTCAGGGGCAGGGGCTAGCTGCTTCACTTTGTCGCTGGCTAAGAAACGTAGCTCTAGGACTATATGAGTCGTTTGCGGGCTAGTGAGTCCGACTCGATGTAGCCGTTTAACAGCACCCTGGGCTTTGGTGACATGTGACACACCATCCACCCGTTGTCCTGGAGGTTAACAGCTTCTTCTGGGCCATCGAATGGACGCCATAGCAGGAGCTTTCCACCTGTAACCACGATCCGGTGACCCACCCTCGTCAGGGAGACACCTTCACCTATGTAGGTGAGGAAGGATGATCCCCGATTGTGGAGCTTTCGAACTTTCCCATCCCTTTTCACAAGAGTGGAAAGGGGAGTAACCTCTATGTCAATGACTGCGAGAGGCATATATAGGGGCAACCATGGTTGCCACTTACCCCCGGGTCCGGCGCGGTACCACACTTCTTTCTTCTCAAATATGAACTGCAGGTTTTTTGCCAGGGTCAATAGCAGTCCATCACAGGCCAACGACGGGGCACCGCTCGAAAAGGGCTTGACCTAGTGAAAGCTGAGGTCGCTATTTAGGGTGTTGATGTCTACCACCCCTGTATCCGAGAGCTCAATCAACAGCTCGAGGATGTACTTCCTCTTCGGGAAATCGTACCGAAACACGATCTTGTGGCCATCTATGTTGCGCCCCAGGTGCACCTTCGTCACATCCCTGAGGTATGTGAGCAGCTCCACCCCATCACTACCAATGGGGTGGAGGGAGAATGCCTTTGAGCTTGCATCGTACTGTAGGGCGAATGACTTGCCATCACTCTCTTCTACCTTGGCAGCATCAACTGCGTACACATCTGCGAGGTCAGCAAGACCAGTCGAGTGAGCAAATATCGGTTCCATAGCACGCTATAGGAGGGGTTTGAACAGGAGATATAACCATGCTGATTGTCCGACTGCTGCTCTCCGGTGGTGAGAACGTAATCTCACCCTCTCTAGAGGAGAGACGGGCGGTACAGTACCCTGTAGAATGGGTCCTCTTCGAGGTGCCCCAGCGGGGCACAACATACATACACTCTGATGTGCTACATCAGCCTCCGAGCAGTGCACACAGCAGCTCACTGGGAGAAGTCGGCCGGGACGTGATAGAGTATCTCCCAGGTGCCAACAGCAACCTATGGAAAGCTATCAGTCCTAGCCTGTTCACATCTGTAAATCACCTGTTTGATACCCCCTCCATTAACATATACGCCAGCACAGATGGGATATCGGACGCCCATTTAGCGTTTACACTCTTATTACTCATTGACCTGAGGACAACATGATATCATAGCAGCAATATCTGGCCTTGGCCGAGATGATGAACCCGATAGAGGATTGCCCCTTCATGACCCATGCACAAATAAAGGAACAGATGTCCGCAAAGCAACAGATCTGTCAACAAGGAGAGCGCCTACAATGGGAGAACTGGTATCAACAGAGGGCGCGCAGAGCAAGGAGGGACAGGGAAAATTTCCGATACTAGCAGGCCCTCCTGGAGGAGAGTAAGCAGGATGACAGACGATTATCGGCCAGATGTCTTCACATATGACGATGAGCCAAGTGTCTTCTCAGACGAGGATGAGCCAGAGGTCATACAGTGGGAAGAGGAGATGGCGCGGAAGTGTTAGATCAATAAAGCCATCCAGCGGCGGACCTACTATCTTGGTGATAAGAAGAAGCTCCAGATATCACGTCTCATAAAGCTACTGGGACCCGACATAGTGCTGGATGACCACGTTCTAAGAGACAGCTGTCTCACGACCAAAAAGCTGGCATGGTTAGCCAGGCTCTCCAAAATGAACCATTCTATAACTCAGAAGCAGGTGATGCAGGTGATGCACGTTTAATCTCTAGGTATACTATGGCAAAATCAGAGTGGCGGAAGCAACCAGAACTATACCCCTCCCTGACTGCTGAGGAGGGTGGTACAGTCCACGGCTGGAGACTCCAGCAGATAGCTGCCATCAGGCAGAATCTCCTCCATGAGGCAGAAACGTACAGCAGAACGTGCAGGCGATATAAGACAGCATACAACGTCCTCCCGTGTACACCTGCTGCTGCGGGTGTGATTGGAGCCAGTACTCGTGTGGCAGCTGTGGCCACTCTCGCTACAGGTGTGGGTGCCCTCGTCGCCATCCCGCTGGGTGGTGTGATACTAGCCGCCACTGTCTTGGCCACAAGCTTCGGGTGGGGCGGCGGCAGACCACAAGGAGGTTGGAGAAGCATGCTTAGTAAGTTACACTAGAACAGAGTATGCTATGGACTATCGACGAGGCTGTCAGTAAAGCTCTCGAGGATGGCAAGGTCACCGATGAAGAGTACCGCCATATATTGAAGGTCGAAGCCCTGTACCACACTGAGAAACCTAAAGCGCGACAGCAATACCTCAAAGGCTCCAGCACGTGGGTTGATATGGAGGAGCTAAAAAACGAGATGTTATGGCAAGGTCACCTCGCCGGTCTCTGGAGTCGAGACAACTACAAATAATGTGCTGCCTGTACGGTAGCTTTAAGAACACCAGTATAGATGGCCTTCCCACTGAACCTCACGACAGTCATCCGGACCCAACCGCCCCTCCTGGGTACACCCTTGACTGGCCTGAGAGGCCTACTGGATGATATACCAGAGCTAACACCGTTCTCTATCAGAGTGGATGGACGGGCCCGAGCCAGCTTCTCCATCAACCCACGACCGCTGACCAACCGCCCCATCACCATCAAGGATGCGAAGCAAGCTCATACTTGGAAGGCTGATCCAAGCCTCCCATACTGGAATCAGCAGCTGAACTTTGCCATGTGGTGTGCCACGGCAGGATGTGGAGTAAGTTCCACCATGCTTCACTCCTATTCTGGTACTCCTGAAGCTGTGCTCATCGCCAGCTGTCTCAGATTCCACGTGTACTTCACTGTGCGACGAATCCTCCATGAGCTGGGTGCAAACCTCCCTGATACAAACGACTTCGACCCACAGCTCAACAGTCTTAGCGTCTCAGCGGCCAGCAGACTACAGAGAGGGTTCAGAGCTCACCCAGACTATCCGTGGCATGGTGGTGACAACAGCGGCCTTGTGGTTATGTACGGTGACCCGAGACATGACTACTCAGGATTCCCTTATTGAACACCCTGACGAGTAGGCCATCGTAAGACGGTGACATTCTCGTTAAATCCAAACTCTGACCCTGGAGCGATTGTGCAAAATTTGCACATCACCGGAATCAGGCAGGACTATCCAGATGTGTGGAAGTACTTTGTCCCACACACCACCTCAGGTCTCACACCAGCAGGGATCATTCGGATCAACCAGTCCCTGGAAGCACTGTGCTACTGCCTCCTTACAGCACAGACCAAGCTGCGTCATTCCATTGATGGTGTCAGTAGAGCAGAGGCCCAGGCCATGTTCATCAGTCTCGTTGAAGATATGATCATCATGCCGGATCCCAGTGGTCTTATTGCTAAGTTCCAGCAGGGTTTGCAGAAGGCCCGTCGCAAACTTGACTTTGCTATTTCACCACACCTACGGTTGATTCCGAGCAACATGATCGTGAACATCGAGGACCTCCAAGTCAGGGGCTATAACAACATGATAGTCGAGCGGAGTTCCCCCGGTCTCCACTTCGGTTTCAACACGGATATCAACACACCTACGCGTAGTATGGGCCATACAGTCGTTCCGACCCTGACACTGCAGCCAGTCGACTCGACGCTTCCCATGGCAGCACCAACCCCGCCACTGCAGCCAGTCGACACGACACTGCTTCACCTGGCAGCTCTACGAGTGGTGTCAGGCCTAGCTATCGTGGTGATCGGGATCAGCCTACTCCGCCGCTAGCAAATCAGACTGTCCTGACTCTCGGTAGTAGCTGTGGGGACCACGGTAAGACACTGAGCCAGCTTGGCCTGCCCTACAGCCACTATACACGCTGCCAACATGCACATCCAAGGGCTGGAGGGTTCCACAGCGCATCCTTTTTCCAGCTTGTAGTATCACAGAGCCTTGTTCAGCTCTGAGTCAGGTGACCCCATGGAGGTCTGTAACTGCTGGAACACATCTGTCAGATACTTCCGATCCTTGTAGAAACCTTTAGCTCGCAGGAGCTGCTCGACGATACTCCCGCCCATGATAAGGTATTCAAGGAAGCAGACCTGCCCCGTACCAAATCCTAGATAGAGCTTCACAGCTGTCAGCTCCACTGTCAGCTCAGCACCAGAGAGCTGAGCGAGCTCATCTGGCGTCCTCTCCTTGTAGGCCTTCAACTCCCTCCGGAAGACCTCATAGTACTTCTCGCATAGCGTGAGCCCAGACATGTTTAAGATGTCTCAATAGAGAGATGAATATTCCTGAGTATCAACCCGGCCACCTGGCAGATGCAGACGGGGAAGATCTTATTAGCTCACTCGACAGGGAACACAGGCGTTTAACTGCATTGTATACTCAGGGCTTAAACAATGACGTCAATGGTACAGATCGTGAAGCAACTGCCCGAGAGCAAGGCAAGACTTCAGAAGGTGGAGAACCTGCTGCGAACCAAGACCTAGAAGCTACCGACACAGGCTAAGCCCCTGGCAGTCCATATCGCCAGTAACGTGGCGACGAATGTGGCCGTCGTGAAAATGACAGGTGGAAATGAGGTTCTTCCTGCCGCCACTGCGGCTGTCCTCACTACAGTGGTGAGTGGGGTGGCTGCGCACTGTCTCGGAATAACTCACTCATCCCAAACATCGCCATCAGTGGTGCCTCCTACACTGCCGCCGCCAAGATCATGGGTGAGCGTGTTACACTAATGGAGGCCGCGGTTCTAGGGCTAGCAACGAGTGCAATGACTGAGATCATCGTCGCCTACGTTTAACCACTGTGAATAGTGAGAGATGGATGCCGAGACCCCTGCAGCATATGAGGCATGGCGTGCCAGAGGGTGATGTGTAGCCCATAGTCGAGCACGCGGCCTGATGATTGCCAATGCCCGGGAATGGTGGACCGCCCACAAGGCATGCCCCTGCAGAGAGGGCCAGTACCCTGAGCATTGCTACCTATTCTCTTGGCCGACTGCGTGGTCCTCCTATGCCCAAATATTTCACTGGGGGTATGACTAGTAGGTTTAAGCTGTGTATATAGCACTATGACTCTGTCACTCACATACCTAGAAAGCCAAGAGCTAGGCGATCTTGCTCACTTGGGCGAGGCACGCCTCAGTTCAGAGGACACTGTTGCCTCTATCTCCTTCCTAGACTTCGATAAGAAGGGAGAGCCGCGGGAGATCCGAGGTACCATCCCAGCCCAAGATCTCGTCGGGAACACTGATACGGTAGGACAATCGGCCATTAACAAGACCAAGACTGTATACAAGGGGATGTGCATCAAAGACAGGGCAACGATGCGAGGTATGCTTGGAGTTGACGAAGCTGGTGACATCAAAGTGATGGCCGAGTCCTATGCACAGGACCTAGTTAATGATCTCCTGAAACCACGGAGCTCTTTCCAATAAGACGGAGAGAATCTCAAGATAGGCACCATCGGCCTGAGCCATATTACGGTCGATGGCCAAAAAGGTGCTACCGCCAGCCTCCAGCTACCAGAGGTGAAGAAGTCCGGGTTCTTTGGTTTGCCGTTTAAGCTCACATAATAGTCATGGCCTCCCGTGCATGTATCATACAGATACTGGATGTACTAGACACTGTGGGTGCTGACACAGGCCCACTACGCTATCTTCTCAGCTGCTGCTGCGATTTCATGCTTGACGCCTCCATCGCATCCTTCGTATCCGCCGGAGGTACAACACTACCCACACAGCAGGCGAAAGAGCTGGTGCAGGAAGTACTGCCGCTTAGTCTCCCAGATATAGATGAGGCTACCGCCAACCAAGTGCTAACCATCCTCCACGCGCATGTCTGTACCATTCGACAGTAGGCCGGCCGAGACTGGCCAGGTGGTGCTGATCATTGCCCCATCAGGCCATGGGAAAAACATCTTGCTGCGGGCTCTCCTGGCTGAACATCTACACTCTCAATACATCCTTCTGGTGTCTGACTCCACCGCTGAGGTGGTTGACAGTAATGATCAATGGTACAACGGTCCAATCACCAAGACGCAGAACCTGCAAGCCCTGATGGAGAAGCTGCTGGCAGCCCGACTGACTGAACCACTTGTTCTAGTTATCGATGACCCTGCAATGGACCAGAAGACAGTCACCTACCTCAGCAATATCACCACACGCATCCCCCCGGACATCCGCCACAATGCCTGGTTGCTATACTTCAGCTCCAAGTGTGGACGTGCCCTGCTCGAGACCAAATATGACATCCTAACACTCAAGGAGCCCAAAGGGGACTTTATCGCAGGTGTACAGAGGGTAGCTGATCTGTACCACTTCATCTTCAGCAACAAGGAGACAGGTGAGCTGTCACACTTCAAACACTCTCTGGAAAAGGCGCAGACCTTCACGTACAAGCTGAATCCAGCCAGGAAACTAGCCTGCTCTATGCGTCATCGCTGACAGACTGTCGGCCGCAACTTTTTTCGTTCATCAGAAGGCTGAGGAACTTCGTCCATCTCCGCTACTTCGTCGGAAGCTTGAGGAACCTCGTCAGAAGCTTGAGGAACTTCGTCAGAAGCCTGGCGGAACTTCGTCAGAATCTTCAGGAACTTCGTCAGAAGCTTGAGGAACTTCGTCAGTTTCGTCAGAAGCCTGTTGCTGAAACTCTATCCACTGAGGGTCATATGGTAGGACTCTCTTCTTCTGGAACTTCTCATGGAAGATCCACTTTTTCCATGCGTGATGAGCATCTGACTTGCGAGCGGTTTTGATGAGGTAGTCCTGGTAGTTATCTGGGATTTTCAGAAATGCTGCCAGATCACTGGCCAATCTCCTCCGCCGTTCTTCCTTGAAGATGTGCTCAACAGCCTCCTTGCAGCCAACAGTGAACACCTCCTGAGTACCTTTTGCATGACCAGTGTCATGGCTCTCCGCTACAGCGGCACTGACCTCCTCCCTGAAGTAGTTATTTGCCCCTGACTGGAGGCATTGGGGTCGACCCTCGCCTTTTGGAGAGCTAGAATAACAGGACTGTGGTTTGGCCCACAGGTAGGTTTAGTGCCCTGCCCTGGGTGCTGTCAAACTTCCGGTAGAGTATCCGAGTCAGGAGTTCTTTTGTACTACGAGCTGGCACTCCTTCCTCTATGGCTGCCAGTATCTCCGCATCCATCAGCAGTGTACCCTCGGCTCGCTCATGGATAATGTTGATGTCAGGAAGCAGTCCTCGGACCCTGTCACGCTGTTTCTCCGGGTGTACACTGATCAGCTCGCAGATGCGATGATGATGCTCCAAGACTTCATGTCTGGCATGACGAGAATGACCAGGATCTGAAGCAAACGGGTTCCAAACAGTGGATCGTGCATGTGGAGCAAGAACACCAGCAGGTCCAAGCCACAGCTAACCAATGGCTAGAGCTGACATTGCATCGTGGTGCATCCGAATGTGTCGCGGTTGCAGTCCTGGTTCAGAAGGGAGGAGCCATCCAGCAGCTGTATAAGCTAGTCGACTTCAAGCTTGTGGTTGCTGGGACAAATTTTCTTGTTAAGGTACGCGAGCTGGCTGACTGCCAACTCTACAGACAGAAAACTAAGTCATATACACTTCTGCGACTAACCAGTGGAAGCGATGACCCCGAGTCGGTACTCGAGGGCCGTCACCACCTCGGGGGCAGGAACATCCCACCTAATCAGGGCAACCGGCTCAGCTTCAACATTGGAGACCTCATAGCTGGGACTCGCTCATTAGGTGTGACGGTACTTTACTTTGGCTATGATAAGGTATGCGTGTCGAATGCATCAGGTATTCCGCTTGAGCGTGTGTAGAGCACGACTCCTGTCATCACAACTGCAGCTGCCACCACTACTATAAGCACTGCTGTCTTCTGACCTGTCGATGCTTCATAGTCGAGCGTTGGCTGAGATATCTTTACAGCCTCATAGTACTCATCGATACTCTCATCTGCCTCTTTGAGCCTCTGGTTGGCCTGAGCTCGGAGTTGTCGTCGGCGTGCCTCCCTCTGGCGCATATCTCGAGTGCTTTACTGTACTCAAACTTCTCCTTAGACAGCTTCTCCATCGCCTGGTTATGACGCTCACGCTCTACCTCTGCCGCCTTCTTGTCGGCGAAGCTGAGTCCCCAGTTTGCTAAGGCAAACACGCCCGCATTCAAGATTGCGGAGGCCATGCTATAGACTACAGTTTAAAGCTACTATATAGCTGCCCCGGCGACGGATATGTATGAACCAGAGGCTTATGAAGATCCAGTCGAGGACATAGATGAGGAGGACTATGATGAGGAGGATGATGCAGACGACTGCGATGTAGCAGAGACCGCGGGTGAGTATGATGATGTAGAGCCTGTATCCCGCAAGCTAATACACAGAGCGAAAGGAATCTATCGCACTTATGTAAAAGGTTCTTTCGGTCCGCTGGCAGCAGTTGGGGGTCTGATCGCTCTGTTCACAACAAAGGCGGGCGAGACGGTCCACAAGATCGCCAACAATGTTCTCCATGGTGTGGAGAAGATTTCTGAAGCCATACCAGCCATCGCCTCAGGAGTAGGTACGTTCTTTGGAGTCACAGACCCTTGGCTACCGTACGTTGCCATAGCACTTGCGGCCATTTGGTCCACCGAACATTTAAGCCATACTATATAAGGATGGCATCTCTGTACGACCTGGTCAAGACACTTAACTTCCGAGGGTTAGTCAATAAGGTACCATTCAGCGAGGATCCAGCAGAGACTAGACGCTGGTGTACGGAGGTGTTTGAGGAGGTCTTCAGTGATAGTCGAATGAATGACGGCCGTCTGTTCGTCTGTGTAGAGTTCGCCCAGGCCGTGCATGGCAGGACTGGAGTGGACGTCAGTGATACCCTCACCCAGGCCGTGCGTGACAGGATGGGAGTGGACGTCAGTGATGAAATCTGGGGGCTTATCAACCATCTTTCTTGAGGAACTCTACTATCAGCCTGGTGGATATTACCGTGAGCCCCACCAACTACTCAAGGCTGTACGTCGCAAGGGCCACAACTTCACATTGGAGACAGTTAGCCAGTGGCTCAGCTGCCAGACGATGTGGCAGATATACAGACCTCGTCCACGGCACATCAGGCATGCCCATTTCGATGAAACTGTCCCGAATAGAGTTCACCAGGCAGAGGTTCCATTCCTTCCACACGACTCGGTTTGTCATAAGACCTACAAGTATGCCCTCACCATCGTCGATGTCGCCAGCAGGTACAAGGCTGCAGCACCCCTCACAGACAAGTCAGCTGTACATGTCTCCCAGGAATTCCAGGGTGTCTACGAGGCTTCGGAAAATCCCCATCCAGTGGCCAGACTTGTTGCAGGTGGATGAAGGTAAGGCGTTCAGAGGCGAGACCACAGCCCTCATGCGGAAACATGGTGTGGCCTTTAGACGAGGTGAAGTTGGTCACCACCGTGCCCAGGCAATCGTCGAGTGGTGAAATCGGACACGAGCAGAAAGACTATTTGCACACCAATATGCCCAGGAGATGGCACAGGCTGGAGAGTGGTCCAGGGTGTGGGTGAAAGGTTTTCCCATGGTGGTAGAGCGATCAAATACTGAGGTAACTCAGTTAACCGGTAAGAAGCCAGTAGAGGCTATCCAACGATCCTCTGTTGCCCAACCTTCCAGAGGAGCAGACAAGGAACAGGTGTGCCTTCCATCTTATGCTCTGGTTCGGTACATGTATGAACCTGGTGAGTTGGAAGGTGGGCGACGACGTGCAACAGATCCTAACTGGTCGCTAGATGTCCACAGACTTGACAGGTATGTCGAGATGGAGGGGCAGCCTACGCTGTACTATCTGGCACACTCAGAGAGCTGTCCCAAACGTCCGTTTATTCGGGAGGAGCTTCAGGTGGTCCCTCCAGACACACAGCTGCAACCGTCGCAAGTTGTCTAAGCCTGAGGGATATGGTACTCGATTGGCTCGGTATGGACACCATCTGGCAACACATGCCACTTATCGTAGTAGGCTGAGCGACCGAGTTTTTCCTGTTCATACGTCACCATGCCTTGGTTGCACATGTGTAGGCCTCGCTTTGTAGCTCTGTCCACGCTACCGTTTAGGGCACTGAAGAACCTCTGCCAAGAGACATCGTTCTGACGCTTAGACATACCTTTGGCTGAGCATTTCACCTTCCCAGCGAGGCTCTCCACGTAGTAGTACTTGGAACAGAGAGCAATACCATGGTTGCCTTCGAACTCGAGCTTGAACAGTCCCGGAGTCCGTCCAGGCCACTTGTCCCAAGCTAGCCACTCCCGCCTATGAGCCTCATACTCTGCTCGCATCTCAGGGCGAATGACTTCGTCGAGGCTGGAGGCAGCTATTGCGATGTATGCAGAGTCTGTGTCCATCTGGAGGTACTCGAAGCTGTCACGAGGCACATAGTGATCCAGGAAGTCGTAGTAGAACACCAGCATCCTCAGCTTCGCGAGCTCGTATACAGCTATCCCCACCTGGAAGGGGCGACGAATGGTGATTTTGGAGTTGCGACTCTGGAGCTCCTAGGACTCGCCGATCTCCTCGAGATTTTCGAACCATGCACTGCAGAGGGCTCCACCTACCGCTCGTTCATTCTTGGTGAAGGTCGTGTTGCTGTGATGCTCTAGAGCCTCGATGAGCTTGCCGTAAGCACTGTTGCCTAGTAGCTTGAACAGATCTGCCAAGTGCACTTTACTCTTATCAACATCTCCTGCACGACGAGCATCGGTAACATTGTCTACAAACCACTCAAAGGATCTCTGCGGCTTGTAGTCTATTGTGCGGTAGACAGCTGTAATCGCTAGCCCATGGGCGAGGTACCACTTGGGTGACGGTGCATACAAGAGCTTCCTCTTGGCTGAGAGTGCGCCCACTAGCATCTCAACAGATACGGCCTCAGCTGGAATATCTCTGTTGTAGAAGAGAGGTGGCATTTCCTCGAACTTCGCCCACAGTGCCTTAGGAACCTCTATTTCCACTTCAGCGAAACTGAACCAGTGGTCAGCCAGCAGATCCTTCTTAAATCGTGCTACGTCGCTAGCACTGGACCACTGCTGTACTGTCTCCTTACCACATGGCATCTCTTTAGCCATCGTAGACAAGTACAGGGCATTAGTATCATAGCCTAGAAGACGTTTGCAGACCTTACCGCCACAGATTCGAGTCACGCCTGCCTCGTGGTATCGAGTGAAGACAATGCTGGGTCCACCAACAACTGCATCCTTCAGAATCACATAGGCCGCCTTGGTTGGGGCATAGAGGCTAAAAACAGGCATGTTTTGAGCAGTTCCACAAAGCAGATACTGCAGCGACACTCCTGGGAGGGACACAGCATCCTTGAGAATCTCTATACCTCTGTCTGTGTAGAACTGTCTCATCCGCTCTAGGGCTTCGATGAATGGGCTGACATCCAAGTTATTTTAGTATCGCAACCAGTCGGCGAACCTCCGCATGCCATGGCCTCTGAATGTCTGTTTTCACTGTTACCACTCTGATAGCTTCAGGAGGTAGACACCCTTGAGCTTAGACCACCACGCTGGGTAGTCGGGGAGTCCGGGATAATTAAGCCTCTCGGGTGTGTCGAACCATTCATAACCAGATCTTCTGCTGTGTACACCCATAGGCTTTGATCCATGCCTCGTAGGAGACTCCTGGGCCAAGGTAGTTCAAGACATCGAGAAACCTAAGCTCGGGGTGATGAGGAACATTGTCTAGTTCGCTTTCTTGGCGACTTTCACTGTGACGGTACTGTTGGCCAGCTCATCCACAAAGTGCTTCTTGCTCAGGTTTAGGTCATAGCGGCCAGAGTTGAAGCCTAGCACCGGAACTTGGTCACACCACTCGGTAATCAGTCGCTGCTGCCGTTTTGGGAGCTTGTCAAGGTCTAAAGGTATGAACTGTGCCCTGACATCTGTACGGATTCTGTGTGCTCGCCTGGTAATCTCATCCATGAAAGCCTTGATCAGAGCTTCTGGATCAGGATTGCAGAGGTGAGTTGGCTCACTGGTGGAGCCTTCCAAGGAGCAGCCGACTGACACAGAGATCGGTATGTGGGTACTCTCACTCGTGAGAGTCTCCATAGGATGAGTCTTGGCACCATCTAGGAGTGCCTCAAGGTCATAGACGATGGAGTGCGGGTATGGCACATTCGCTCTCTGTCCCACGATCGTAGCAGCTGTACCATCTCCGCACTCCCACTGTACCACAAGCATACGTCCAGATTCCTGCAGCTTCTCATCCCTGGCGATTGCCTTCCTGTATCTTTCTATGGCCTCTGTACCTTGCTGGTGGTGAGGGCATCCATGCCAGAAACAGCCATGGAACTGGAAGATGGTGCCAGATGTAGGGTCATAGCCTCCCTCGAGCTAGTGCTCACCACCGTGGCCGCAGGGTGCATGATGAATATGTGCACCTCGTTGTCGTGCCTGGTGCTCGAGCCAGTGTATGGCGGCCATACTGGCTTGCTGAGGTGGATAGAAGGCTTTCTCATATGCAGACTGTGGTGCATCAACCGTCTCTTCAGGGCACTCTATGGTTGTTTTGCCGACTGTACAACGGTCAGCATGACGCTGAAGATTCGGGGCCTTTGTGAACCTCTGCTGACAGTGACGGCAGACTAGTGTATGTGCGAGCTCGGAGATGTTCTTGATGTGGAGGGCGTGGTGGTCCCACACTCCGATGGTCATGGTGTCACGGTAGTGAGCCGCTTGCCTGATCAGGTGCCAGGTGCCCTCCTTGGTTGGTTCATACACGCGAATCTCGATCTTCGCACAGAACTCTACCTTATCCAACTGATCCATAGAGGTTTTTGTAACATCAGGCATAGGTGCGCGGGCGCCGTAGAACTGTCTAGCGAGCTCTCGTGCAGGAGCAGTACTTCTATCAGGTCTCGCCCCCTGATACACTGCTAGGCATCTCCAGAGACACATGTTATCATTGTAGGTATTGAGGGCAGTCATACTCTTCTTCTGTCGGAGCCAGTTAGGGAACAGTCCTGTCCCAGGCTGGTTGGTGGTCGATGACAGCTTTGACCTCAACGTTGATTGATCGGACAAAAGCCCACTTGGTGTTGGGTCGATCGATGTTGTCTGGGTCGAGGCGGGCTTGCTCTCTTGCCGCCACCAAGTCCTGAGCTGCTCCTATCGTGTTCAGCCACGGACTCCCTGGAGCGTTCTTGTGGAAGAGCATCACCCTATCGTCCTCGATGTGTCTGATACGATGGGCGTGGGTATACCGGAGGTAGAAGGCATTCTGGACAGTCTGCTGGACCTTACCCATGATCTGTGCTGTACTGTCTCCATTGAGGCCTTGGAAGAACGTCCAGCGTATTGTTCGCCATCCTCTCTCCTCACCTTCCATCTCACCCAGACGTTCATTGAGAATCTGCTTACCCTCTCGCCTCATGCTCCGGGCTAAGGGTTCAGACCTCCCCATCACTCGCTTAGTGATCCTGCATAGGGCAGGTAGGCGCTCCATTGGATGGTCTGCCATCTGCGTCGCTACGGCTTTGGCTCGTAAGCTAGCCGTCACCTCCTCATCCAACTGACGAAGCTCACGCCGCCACTGTGCTTTCTTGTGGAAGTTCCCAGGATCATCTCTGGTGGTCGCTGGAAACTGTCCCGTCTTCACTGATCGTCTCAGTCGAGCAATGGATTCCTCGGCCCGGGCCTGTCCACTCATCTGGTGCAAGTCGGCTTTCTTGGCCTTAGAGTAGCCTCTAAGGCTGAATTGCCTTGCCATAGCGCGAAGCTGTGCAGCAGAAATGTATACCACACGCTATATAATAGCTCTTAAACTGCTGTCTTTAAAAACCCTGTAATAGTGGTGTATAACACCCGCTATATAATAACTCTTAAACCCCAGCTCTAAATAAGAGCTTGTGATGTATCTGTCTTTTCACTCGATTCCTAATAAATGGTTGGGACAGTCCTACTAAGTTCAACCATAACTAGGCTGATGTTTCTCTTGGAGCAAACCTTCTTGTAATTCATTCTGTTAGTATGTGCGCGTCCATCACAGTATTGCCAAAGTCCATAGCGTGTGTAAATACCTCTACCACATCCTTTACAGGGCTTTGGTTCAACGGCTCCCTTCCGGAAATGAGCCTGGTGTATTCCACAATATTCTCCAACGCAGTTCCTCAAGCATTTAAAAGGCTTATCGCGCAGGAGCCATCTACATGAATTGTAATGCATGTTTGACAAACGTTATATCATGGGTCTTAAACCTGACATATTCCTTGGAACGCGCCACGACGTAGATAAATAATTGGGGCAAAAGTTATCTACCGCGATGCGCCGCGACATAGATAGCTAATTGGGGCAACATGTTATCTACCGGAACGCGCCACGACGTAGATAAATAATTGGGGCAAAAGTTATCTACCGGGACGCGCCGCGACGTAGATAATGCGCCGCAACGTAGATAGCTGTGGGGGGCCACGGATCGCTGATCAGCTGCCCCAGGGATTGAAAGGGTGGTGGGGGCCAAGGATCGCCGATCGGCGATTTGGATATATTGCATTTTTCGTTTCTTTGGTCCTGTCTTGGTACCGCTCTGTCCTTTCTTCGCCTTTGCTTTCCCTTTATTAGTTGTCGTTTTCTTAGGTCTACCTGCTGGTACTATTACTTCTTCATCAGGTAGGTCAGGTAACGTGGGAGGTGGGGTTGAGGCTACTGTATACTGTATGCTCCTCCCACGTGCAACTGCTACTTGCAATATCAATGATGCAGTTTCCACAATAACAAGAAGTGTCGCGTGTTTTTACCTTCCCTGGTTCGATACCATGGACGGCATGGACTTTCATGGTACCCTTAACAGCCCTTAAAATTGCATTACTAGAAACTGTCTTGATATACTGGCTGCACTCTTCCCTTGAGACGAAAGGAAATTCCATCGCCATTCCTGAAGTAACAGCCCACGCATGAAAATCAAATGCATCCTGGATTGCTAAATCTGGATTCGATTTGATGGCCTCATCAGCCATTCTTTTTAGCGTCCCAGTCCATCACACGGCCATCACACGGCCCTTTGCCATGACCCGCCTCCCAGTAGTTCCATGTTGCCGCTATGAGATAGCGCGTTTGGTGCAAGCTAATCCAGTTGAAGATTGCCTTGTTGCGTTACTGGGATGTTGGACTATCAGTCCAATAGTGGATCTTTGTTAGATTCGGCTGTGTAGTTTTCATCAGCGGAATAATTTTATCCATGAAACACATTACCGTATTGGCGTTGTGATCCATCTCATTTGAGATGATCACGTAACTCTTGTGACACAATTGACCATCTGCATCTTGGTAATAGTGAACAATGGGATGAAGTGTGACCCCTGTCTGGTTCCAGTATGCCGACTGTACCTCGTTGAGTGGTTTGCAGACGTAATTTTCGGCAAAGTCCATCTGAAGGATCCCTTCATTGGGAGGAAGGTTGTTCTTCAGGCTCTTCATTGCTTTGAACTGTGTATGTATCCGACAGACATGTTGCCGAAATGCTACATTTTCTCTCATAACATGGTCTATAAAATCCCGACGGCTAAGCCGGACATCTGCAACTTTCAACTTCTTGCCAGCACCACCTACTTGTTCACTCTTCCACTGTTTGAAAGCGATTTCCTCTGGCTTCTCTGGCAATCCGTTGAGTGTAGCAGCAAGTTCTGTGTCCGTCAAAGCCTGCAAAGTCTTTTCTGGGTTCGTGTGTACAGGTAGACCTTGGGCTCTCATGGACGGCATCAGCATGGCCATGTTCTGATGCTTGATACAAAGGCAGATATTGCGACTTGCGAAGTTGACAGTGCGAATGTTCGGAGGGCGAATTCTACAGAATGATGACAAGGAGATCTTAAGTCCTATATTTTCCGAAGTGAACTTCGAATGCAGGTTCCCTAAGTAGTCATTCAACACAAAACGTTGCTCCATTTTTCCTATCTCGTCTTTGTCGGCATCCCTCTTCCCCGGCATAGTTCTCGAGTTGTCCTCGCGCTGTAGGAACTTGATTACTACAGAACTCTCCCGAGCAATAAGAGAACAGTACCTCGCCTGGAGTTTTGGAAGACCCTTTCCCGTCACGTTTCCTAGTGCCCTGCGGCACAGACCAGTTTCCTTGTGGAGTGTCCTTAACAATCTATATTTCTTTGAAACCTTGCCACTGACTATTTTGTGCAACAGTTTGATAGTACCCCTAGAGTTGCCATCCTTTGAATCTTTAATTTCCTGACAAATTACATTTGCTAAGAGGAGTTTGCGCGACACCAACTTTCTTCCACGTTTCCGGGTAGACTGGAGCACACTTATGTCTGCCCGTGTCTTGCTTTTAGGCGTCAATTCGGTCATCTCAATACCACTTTTGGGTGACGATTTGCGCCTCTCCTTTTCAAGTCGTTTTTCAGTACGTCTACATCGTTTTTTCAATTTCTCAATGGTTTTGTATGCCCTTCCGAGTGCTCTTGGTCGCTTGGTTTGTATATCTCTTTGAAATGGCAGACGCACTACCATTGGTTGCTCTATGTGTCCCAGTGGTGTTGAACAATTGGACTCCACTGAATTCTCGCCAATATCGCTGGCAATTGTCGTATCTAGGTCGTCTTGTATCCCAGCACGGTGATCCTGAAATACACAAGAGCAATCGGAGATTGCAAATGCTCTCCCCTTCCATTTTGCCACTTTTTTAAATCTAGATATTTAGAAAAATTTCTGTTTCCTTTTTACATTGGCGTGGGTTTGTATGATTTCTAAGCTTCGACCTATACTTCTCGTAGTTCCACATTTTTGTTTTAAATTTGGAGAGGGACATACATCCAGGCAGTCAGACAGGCATGCAGACAAACAGGCAGGCAGACAGGAGGATGGTCGGGTGGTTGTTTGGCAGGCAGGCAGGCATGTAGGCAGACAGCACTCCGCATATTTACTTATACAATGACTGGAGCTATTGTGCTCTGAAATTGGTGGTTCAGCTCTTTTGTTTTCTTCATTACTCTCAGGCCATCGCTGTGACAGAATATGCGGACAATTTTGTATTGACAAGATATGGCGACAGTTACAAGAATATACGATTTTCATAATATACAATGTACAGCATTAAAATTGTCAGATGTCTTATTAATATCAGGCTTCACTTTGTTAGCGCCCCGGACCCCTTTAATCAAATATAACAGTCATCTCCGGCCTCTGCATTGACCTTAATAAATGCCTATTTGCAAACCATGCGAGGACAACCGCCGAAAACATGCTACTGAAATGACCGACTCGGTGACCGAGCCAGACATCCCAATGATACATTTCCATAAATAGTCCTCTCCTTGCCCACAAACTACAATTTTTTCTGACAAAATGAAGATTTCCAAATTAAATGTAATCCTTAAAGGGTTACATACCGAGACAATATCATTCCACTTAGTTCATAACATGGCACATTCATTGCCATGGCATTGATAGCTGTCCATTTGCGGACTATGCCTATTTGCGGACTAATGGAAGAGTACTCCTGAAAATATATCACTGGAAACTCTGGCTCGATGAAAGAGACAGTGATTCCAGTGATAAATGTCCAAAAACAGCCCTCTCCATGTGGTATGTGCTAGTGGACCCCAACCCTCCCCACCCACATTTACGGGGGAAAACATTTTCTCTGTATAGGCCCACCTTGACACGTTCACGGTGACGTCTAAGATTGATGTTGTTCTTCTCTCTCCGCTTTCGTAACTCCCTCCTGGACAGGTCTTGGCTTGGCGTGTAGTACCTTTTCACCCGTGCTCTTTCTTTCTCAGCCCATGCGATTTCATCTTGAGCTTTCTTCCTTTCCCTATACGCCCTCTGTATCTCAGCTCGTGTTTTCCCCATAGTGGCTGAAATGGACACATTCCCAGTGTGACTCTATTTATATTGCAATTTACGTGCTGCTAGACACGGCTAAAATGTTCCTTACCAAAGGGAAAGCAGACATGTCTATGTCGTGTATTATATGCATGAAATCTACGTTACCGATGGTAACGTAAATTTCATAAACGATGGTAGGTCCATATTAATAAATGAATACACAAACTACAATAAAATATGGGACTAGGCCTTACATCAGACTCAATATTTATGCGTAATATTGATTAGATTGTTTCAAGCTTGAAAGGTATCAGTTTGGGAAAGTCAATTGATAGAGTAGTGGAATTCATACCAAATGTATGAGATCTAAATTTATTTGAGCCATTTGTATTAATAACAAGAAAAACATAATTATCCAATTCGAGTTCTAATTAATGGCACTTCCTATTCTTGTTCTTGTTAAGTTGATTAGAAGCACTTATAGAAATGGATCTTAAAACAAACAAATGTTTACCAGGTATTAAATGAATGAAATCTACGTTACCAACGGTAACGTAGATTTCCTAGAGATAAACAAACTATATTTAAACATATCTAAATCAAGGGACAATAATCTCGGTAACCATTCGATATATTGGAATCTAAATGTATTCATAAACTACACCCATGCGCTATGTATATGTAAGGTACCAGAGAGTAACAAATTACCGTTAACACTATCTCTACTAACCTGAATGTACGGATTTATGCAAGTAAACGATGGTCGTCTGTTGAAAAACACCATTGCAATGACGCACAGTCACACGATCACGATGCTGGAGGTCAAACGTCAAAATAATATATAGCGCAGCAGCTGTAAAATTAACATCCGGTACTTGCAGCCGTGTTCGGTAACGTAGATTGCGGTAACGTATATTTCATCCATGCATAAAATCAACCATAGTAAATCATAGACAAGAGTATTTCATGGAGCAAACATATATTTTGAAAGTTGAACACAGTCACTATATTACACCTTATAAAAGCTCAATGGGCCCGACTCTCTCTGTGTGAAAAACGATAGTAACGTAGATTTCATTCCCATTTGTCCCCTTTCGATTTGTGCAGTCTTAGACTGTCCCTCAAATTTCGCGAAGGATTTGGAGTCATAGACCATACTTTATTTTAAACTATATGAATTCACGATCTAAAACAGATAATAATATTGAAAATTCCCTCACTACCCTAACCAGGCCATCCAGTTTAGCTTGGTAACGTAGATTTCAGAAAAAATTTGCGACACGGGTTCAGCATGTAATATCTTTTGAACAAAGTGGTGGAAATGCACCCAGTATAAAGCGTATTGAAAATGAGGCATACTTGTCTTTAATGGAGCGGGGCGTCATGGGAATTTCTCAATAGATTTAGATGAAAATGGCACCAATTAAAGGCAGTGGGCATTTGCGACATGCATAATTTAACACTATTTAGTATAATCTGACCTCTTTCGAGGGCATCTAGTCTAAATGTGCATTATTAAGGACCAAATTTGAAGTTGACACATATCAAACGATTGTCCCCGGTAAATTAATGGTAAAAATGAATAGCAATAACAGCTTTTTCATATAAATAATAATGATAGACAGCATTGGCGCCTATAATTGGAGAAAGCGCCTATAACTGGTCTGCCGAAATACACACCGTTGGCAAATCTTTTTAGTGAAGCGGGCATAATACCTCTACGGGAGCGCCGAAAGCACAAAACACTTATTTTGTTCTATAAGATTATCCACAACGAGTGCCCTGACTACATACCTGATTTGATTCCTGAACGGGTGGTTAATGCTTCAAGATATAATCTTCGAAATGTAGAGAAGTTTGTGCCACCAAGGCATCGCCTTGAAGTGTTTAAAAAATCTTTTCTACCTAGTACCATCAAATTGTGGAACAATCTAAAAACAGCAATACACTCAGCGCCGTTTGTTTCGATTTTCAAAAGCAATCTTACAAAATCTGACCGAAATGTTTCAGAACAAATTTCCATATACTATTCCTCAGGTAGAAGGCGCGAAAATATCTTACTTTGCAAGCTCAGAAACAATTGTAGCCACCTGAATAATGATTTATTTCGACACCATTTACTCGAAGAAAGAAACTGCCTAGAATGTCAAACGCCAGAAACATCTGTTCATTATTTCTTAGAATGTCGAAGATGGGAGAGGGAGAGAAGAGATTTATTTAGGGCCATAGTAAGATGTATGCCCAATATGCTGCTAGTCTTCATTCTGAATGGAAATCCAGATTTATCTTCACAAATGAACAATGTTTTGCTAAAAAGTGTACAGAATTACATAAAACAAACCAAACGCTTTTAACATATACGTACTAACTGCTAAGTGATATTAAATATCTCTCCTACTCCCCCTCCCCCCCCCCCCACCCCCCTCCCTCCCTCCCTCCTCTCTCTCTCTCTCTCTCTCTCTCCATTCTACTTTCATATTCATCATAATTTCTTTACTGTATATACGTTTATATTTAACTATTTTACGCATTTTGCCTTTTTAATGATTTTGTAGGGAGAGGGCCTAGCTAAGTTGATAGAACTTGTGCCCAATCCCGTTGTAATATCAGTACAATAAAATATGTTTAAAACAATTTTTTTAATGAACTGATAATCTGTATTACGGTTAAACTTATTTGAGACACATATATTTGTGTATCACGTACATATAGGCCTAGTGCCCCGGTCTCCCTTATGCCTGAAAAGACAAAGACTTGCAATGCGGTGCTAAAGTTGATAAATAGGTGAACTAGTCTTCAGGAATTTGTATTTTTTATTATAACTATGTTTTCATAGACTTGTCATTAACCGAAATTAAATGTTACCAGCAAACAATGTCTTCAAAATTTACCACAGCTATGTGAATCAGACTATACCAAATCATATTGTCTGATTATTTTGCAAGGGAGGTAATTCAACTAAAAATCGCATGCCATTTTATTTTCAACTTAAATTGTTTATAGTTCTAATATTTAATATCCGGCACGTTACATGTTTAAAAGGAGCGGAACACCCAAACCCCCGCCCCCACCCCTCTACGTCATAAACATGGCACCTCTGGCTTCTCTATATATTTGAGGTAAATAACTACTTTCTATATAGACAAAAAAATACGCCGCTGGTGTCCCACAATAAAGTACGGAGTTGTCATATGGCTATATTCAGTAAAGCTTGGCTATTTAATTATGTGGATCGCACTGCCCGCCAGTTGTTGTTACTGGATTACAACGTACCGCAGGGTAAAGGAAATTATGCTTTGACTTGTCTGTTATTAGCAGCAAGCACTAACACAAAGACTTGCCCTCAACACGGTGTTAACCTTTAGAGGTTAGTGTTAACACCAAACTAGATATAGCTATAAGTGACTAAATTTTCATCTGCCAGTGAAAAGGTAAACTAACAACTCATTCACGGCAAGTAAATTAAGCTTATTTTATCCTGATTTGAATATCTATTTCCATTTTATTCGCTAATGACTTATCTGAAAATCAAGGCAAAAGCAGGGGTTGATATTAACACTAACACAATATTTGATGTTAACACCTCGCGCTAACACGGTGTTAACACTAAATCTGGTGTTAACACTAACACGAACGTCGAGGTCAAGTCTCTGTGTTATCCCAGTGTTAGTGTTGCATTAACACAAACACTAACACCCAGACTTGACCTCACCCAATGCAGTCGCGTGACTGAAATACGAGTCTTTAGATTGACTATATTTCTTTGGCCGGGTTGGCGGGTAACTGTTCAGGATGAAATCATACTGCGTGCTTTAATGAAGAGGTGTTTTCCGCTAAAAACACCAAATTCCGGGAAATGCCGATTTCTATTTCAACACGTTCAATGTAATTTTATGCAAGGTGTTTGGTAGGGTGGGGTGAGGTGGCGGAGCTTTGTCATTCCCTACACGCTGGGTGTTTCAAGGAGTGAAGATTGAAAAGTACCATTCTCTCCCGTATGTAGAGATATCTGATAATCACATTATTCTAATCAACTGTTTTGGGTGGAATGGGTTATAATCTGAACGGTAAATGACTGATGGCATTAGCTATTTAAATTACAAGTTATTAAACTTACCAAGCATAAATACGCATGTCGATATTCGGTGACTCGTATTTTGTCTTCTATGTAGTTCATGAAACCGAAGGACCCCGACTTCAACCTTCAACGTCATCGACTCCGCGCACTTATACCCGGGTATGAGATTCGTAGTACCCGTTTATCACTTACGTTACTAACGACATGATACACGAATCCTCGATTCCGGAAAGAATTAAGGGAGTCGTTTTAATCTCTGTCCGAGTCAAATAACGGGTATATATGTTAATTACCCGCATAATATAACTCAAACACTGGGTCTTTTTGTCCGTAATGGCCATAACGGACGATAAAATGTTGTCCGTAATATTTGTGGCCTACTTTATCAACATTTTTTGTGTAAGCCAGAAATGCCAGACTGACCAGTTTTAGCATACATGCATGTGGCTTGCAAGCCACAAGTGCCAAATAGGCCACAAGTGACCCCTGTACTTACAAATCAGGCCACATGTGTACTCTCATAATGCGGACCGACGGACGGGCGGATGGACGGACGGACGGACAAGCAGGCAGGCAGGCAGGCAGGCAGGCAGGCAGGCCCAACTGCAATGCGCACAACTGCCCTTGGTGGCGTGAGTAACAACAGCAACGATAACAAAAATGACAACAGCAACAACAACAACAACAACAGCAACAACAACAACAACAACAGCAGCAAAAACAACAGCTCACACACCCTCCTCCAATCCTACACCCAACATCCCACCCTATTGTATGTAGTCTTGGATGATCTCCTTCAACTCTTCTTTTCCAGACTCAAATTGCGATAACTTTCCGATATTCCCTCTGGAGAATATTAATATTTTAGATTTTGATATGGTTGCGTGGTTTTCATGTCTGGAAATAAACATTTAATTCATCTATTACAATTTGTAGTTATCCAGTTGATTCTGCCGTCATTGTTTTATCCTCAGCATATAAAAGAATACATAGTATCAGTTAAATTAATTAATCTGTGTTTTAGTCAGAGCTGTGGCCATCTTAGAAAGATCACGGTATATTGTGGCCATCACGCTCGCCAAAGACGAATATGAATGAGGTTTTCTTTCTGTCGCATATCTAATGAGCACGAGGAAATCCAAAGAGAGAGAGAGAGAGGGGGTGGGGGTGGAGGGGGAGAGTAAGCAGTGAGTGAGAGAGGGAGAGAGAGAGAGAGATAGTTTCATAGCATCCTTGTTATACGAGTTAGCATCATTATACATGTTAGAAATTCGTCGAAACATTTATCATTTATGAGCTCAAGCTGGTTCTATTGATTGTATATAATGCTGAATTATGGTCAACGAATACCTTCACTTGTGTTTGTTGATTATGAACCATTAATCGCATTGCCTTTAGCAGCAAGACCATGCCAATCTGGGTTCAAAAAGTAAACATAATATGCAATCCCCTATGCACAGTGTACCCTATGCGATATAGGTAAACACGTGTTACGGCTTGCGTTTGCTTTTCCTGTAGTGGGCTGGACATATATAGTAAAAGATGTCGTCTCTAATCGGCTTTGCCATCAGCATATAAATATACGGATTTGCACAATTATTAAAGCTTAAGATTATATTGGTAATAAGATACCAAACCATATGATTGTATTGATAAGGAACTGCAAATACTTCATGTACCATATCGTGAATGAGAGAGGGTAACCATGTCACGAAAAACACGACTATAATTGTATACATAGCTTTGTGAACAGTACCTTTCCTACCCTTGTCGGCTTTCTCTTCTTCTGAATGTGTTTTATTCACCCTGAAGAACTTTACTGCATGGAGTGTAAGCATTGCCACTATTGGCAACATATACTCAAACACATGGAACAATATGTCCTTAAGCCTGTGGTTACCAAAGAAAAGACAAACTCTCACCAAACTCCCTTTGTAGAAAATATATCCGGGCTTGAATACTAGTAACCATGGCAGGTGACAAAAAATAAGTATTATCCAAGTAGCTATGCAGAGCGAGGCGACTAACTTCAGCGTCAGATTGACTCTAGATTGCAATGGATAAACTAACTGATAATACCGAATTGCCGAGAACAACACGAGATGGCAGATACTTAATGACATCGTGGCCTGTGCGATGTAGGTTAGTAGCGGACACAGGAAGCTTGGCACGTGCAATGGCATGTCGGGATATGTCAGAAAATAACGTATCGCCCATGATAAACACGTGATTAGATCGGCCATTGCTAAACTGGTTATAGTACAGAAAGTTTGTGTTTTATATTTACCAGACCGGAACAAATAACACAGTATTACAAGATTCGCTGGTAGACCAATGATTAGGAGAATACATGTAGGAATGTAGTACACAATGGGCGGGAGTGAGAGCACATATGCAAAGAGTTCATCTGCTGAAGTATATAAAGCTGTTTCATTGTTTCTAGTTTGCAGTTGTACTGCTCCTTTTGATATATTTGCAGTACGCATATTGAGCATCACAGTTACCTAGTATATTCTGCGGGGGAGAACAATACGGCTTGAATTGGTAAAACAGTATATTTGTCAGCATGGAATGCATTCACATTATGAACACTGAATTCATATAATTTCAATTGCTAGGTAACTATCAAAGATCATTGTTGAATATTTTGAAACTAATTTGACATGAATCTGTCACTCTCATTGGTGGCATCAGCTTCTAATCAAATTAGTTACACGATACTGAACAGAATGGTTTTTAACCATTTACTGACTAAATTTGTTCAAGAATATCAAAATATTTACGACTGGAATGACTGGGTCGGTGATCGAGGCAGTCAATCCAGTCGTAAATATTTTTCAAGAAATAATACTCTCTTGGCCTCCAAATGTGCATTTCTAAAGACCAATGTAGAAGCATGTTTCGGCTGTTTTCGCCATGAAAGAATTAAATTCCAAATGAGTTATCGAAATAAAACTCTCGTGTTCAAAGTGGTGAAGTCAGAGGCTGAACTGTACACCGATATATGTTGAAGCAGGCGACGGTTTGCGTACAAGGCGATTCAAACATATACTAGGAACAGGTTCAGTGCCACAACGACGTAGCTTCGACGCCGTAACAAATAAACTTTACCTAGATTACGAACTTCTTGAAAATGATTCTTTATTGCACTTCTCCAGTTCCAATGTTATATTTTGTGGGCTCTTATTTTATTCAACAGTTTTGTACTTTTTATTATAAACGCTGTGCGTGTAATTCACGCAATTCACGTTGCTAGTTCATTAATGCCCCGGATGTTAGCTTGATACAACGTTCCCGCTTTCCATAATCAGGAAACCTTTTCTCTGCATATTTAAGTATCGTGCGAGCTACTGAGTCGTACTAACGCAGCATTGATTCTCTCTTACAGGCACACATATAAGCGATTACAAACTGTATGTACACTGAACCTTACATTCTATATTATAATAAGTAGTCTATTAGCCGTATATTTATAGATGCACATCTCACCACAGGTATATCGCATTCAGCCGGTTTCCAATAATAGTCTATTGATTGATGTGGTATTTGTGGAACCCTACTCCATATGGAAAGCGAATGCTATTGTTATCAATCAGGTCTTTGAAGCTGTGTATGTGTGTGTGTGTGTGTGTGTGTGTGTGTGTGTGTGTGTGTGTGTGTGTGTGTGTGTGTGCCATGCACAGCAGGAATGGGCATTGTGTCTTTGTCTTAATCGCAGATGCGCTTTTTGTCAAGCGTAAGATGGGCCATCTATTTATCGCAGTGATATCTAATTAGCTATAGCGTCGGCAAGATATATCGATGAGCCGAAGCAGAATTTAGCTGGAAGCAGAAAGAGGATTGGAGTACATTTAGAAAAAGGTTTCGCATTGGAGAGCATATCAAATGTATATCTTTAAGGCGGCAAGAGACATAGGTTTCTTTCGATGCCTGCAATCACAATATGATCGCAACAATGTCAGAGACTGCAATACGCAAGTAATCCACGCGAGGATGCACCATTAAATTTGACCTAAACTGCTATAACAGATTCGTTAACCATTTGAACCCGACAGGCCGGATATCCGGTCTCAGCGGGGAAGTCCATATACCCAAAAGGCAGGATTTCTAGCCCAGGACATACCTCAAATTATAGGCTGATATCATAAAACATATTAAGCATATACACACGGATGCCGGTTTTCCGGCGTTTCGGGCATATGCACTCTCTTATTGAGCCGTAATAGCGGCCTTTCGGTGTATATGGGATTAAATATAATGCTAAGAGTTAAAATCTCGGCGATGCTATCACTATAAACTCAAGGTGGGCATGCAGACAACAGAACTAAATTCAGGGTGCAAAGAGTTAATAGTTATATATTACCTATCAAGTATATTTATTTGAACTTAACGATGCCTTCCTCCCACACCAGGGTTAATCTGAATTCATTTGGGCAAAGATAAAGTCAAAGTCAAACGGATGCTAATCTAGTATCTGACTCTTCGCCAGATAACATGTGTAAAACAATACTTTTTCAAGTACTGCTAAATTAATCCGGTTTAGGGAATTCTTTGTTCTCCACGTTTTATTAACATTAGACAGCATCAACTATTATAGAATATAAGCATAAGTAAGCACTCTGCTTGAATTATTCTTACACGCTGGGCCATGGATCGTCATTGAGGGTCAGTTAGACCCTATGCAAACTGCCATACCACCAGCGCCATTCACATGGAGCGTTGTTTTAAGATGAAATTAACCTTTCTAATTTATTCATCCATCATTTGACGTCATAGTCCGACACGTTGTACGATTTCTATGTCTTTGCCATTCAATACACATAATGTTGGATATTTTGAAACTAATTTGGCTGGGCGCTGTTTTTGCCTATAAAGCAAGAATGCGTTTCCAATTTGATCTCTTGCGCATCTGCCGATACTGAACTTACCTATCTCTGTACATGTTTTAATATAGAATCTTTAGAGTCATTGAGTTCAGTATACAAGTAGGTATACTAATTTTACATTCAGCAGTAGAAACTCTGAAAATGGCAACTACATTCTCTCTATACCTATAGAAATTATAGACCATCCGTCTTCCATGTACATCTACTAACACTTTTGCAATCTGCTTTGAAATTGACCTTTCCAGTTTTAGCTATGCCCCCACCCATCACTAGCTAAACACCTCCAACACCTCACTCTTGTTGGGATTGCTCGATCCCTGAAATCACTACCTATCAATGTCCAGAAACCCATACAGGTAAACTGTTAAATATTTTGAAACTAATTTGACTGGACGCCGTTGCTGCCATAGGCAGCAACGGCGCCCAGTCAAATTAGTTTCAAAATATTCACCAGAATGTTTATTGAATGATAAATACAATCAATTCGTACAACGTGTCGGACTATTACGTGTTAGTGTCGAATCATTCATGAACCTAAGGCGATTGTGGCATGCCAACCTATAACAATGTCGTGTCCAAATCGCGGCCCTGTATGCTTAGACAAACATGAGATATACACTAAGGTGAGCTAAGAAAAACATGTTAATGCTGAAAAAATTGGTTTTTGTAAGAACGCACTGGCCATGACATTTGGCATTTTGACACAAAACTCATTATGCCATAACCTTTTCTTATAAGGAAGCAGGGTGTCCATGTTTGAGTCAGTAGGGTTAAGATAGACAATTAAACTAGACCATGACCTATGCAATGTTAAGTTGAGATAAACACAAAACGTTAATGTGACAAAACTCAGCTTTTACCAATATCACACCGATCTTGCCCTCTGACCTGTTGACCCCAAGATCAGTGCGTGACACACTCTCACCATACGGCCACATGTGGCCAGGGTTGAGTGCAGTATGAAATATGAACTGCTACGTTTAGTTAAACGCAAAAAAATCCCCACAGATTACCAAGATCACCATGCTCTCGCCCTTGAGCTTTTGATGCCATGATCCTTCTTTCAAGCCCTGTCAGTATATGGCAGCCTATCTCCATGTTTGGGCACAGTATGATCAACCAAACATGTATATATTAACTGATACGTTAAGTTAAATGCAAATAGAATGAGACTGCCTCCGGCACCACCATCGCCAGGGCCACTGCTGGGGAGAGAGAGAGAGAGAGAGAGAGAGAGAGAGAGAGCGAGAGAGAGAGAGAGAGCGCGAGAGAGAGAGCGAGAGAGAGAGAGAGAGAGAGAGTGCGGGAGATATATACACACGCGCGCGCACACACACGCACGCACGCACGCACGCACGCACGCACGCACTCACTCACGCACGCACGCACGCACGCACGCACGCACGCACGCACGCACGCACGCACGCAAGCACGCACGCACGCACGCACGCACGCACGCACGCACGCACGCACGCACGCACGCACGCACGCACGCACGCACGCACGCACGCACGCACGCACGCACGCACATACGCAAGCACGCACACACGCACGCACGCACGCACACGATAATGCAAACACACACACGCGTGCATGCGTGTGCGTGTAGAGAGAGAGAGAGAGAGAGAGAGAGAGAGAGAGAGAGATAGAGAGAGAGAGAAAGAGAAAGAGAGAGCGAGAGAGAGTAAGTTGGGCAGAGTGAAAAATACCGTTAGAGCTATAAAAGATGTTGTGAGATAGATAGGTGTGGAGAGAGAGAAATGGAGGGAGGAATGGAGGGAGAGAGAGAGAGGGAGGGAGAGAGAGGGGAGGGAAAGTCTTGTTTCCACAATGAGGCGTTCACGGTGTGAGTTTACAAACTCATATCTTGAAAGCCTCACTGGAAAAGCGATTCGTGTAACTTGAGGGATTATTAAGCATTTTGACGCACTGGGATGCGTCACATATAGCTAAGCTCCACTCACAGTGAACAGGCATTGAACAGATTTTTAAACTTTGAATGCTGAATTCACAGAAAATCAAATTCAATGTAATAATAATAATAATAATAATAATAATAATACTAATTTCACTTACTTAGTTACTCGCCCGCCCGCCCATCCATCCATCGCCCACCCGCCCGCCCGCCCGCTGCCTTAGGCAGCAACAGCACGCAGTCAAATTAGTTTCAAAATATTCGGCAGCTTACTTGCATAGTTTTTTGGAAATTGATAGGCAGGTTGTTCAGATATCGATCGATCTCAACACGAGCGAGGTGTGGGTGGAGCTTAGCGAGAGATGGGCGGAGCATAGCTAAAACCATTGTGGCCAGACAGCATCTACTGAATACCACGCGATTGTACTTCCTGTGGGCAATGTGAAATGTACTAATCACTTATGGTACATGTCTCCGAACTGAATAGTAATATAGAGGAAGATATTGTCCCGTTTCACATATGTTCTCTTGTATATTAATCCTTCGACCAATAAGGGCTAATGCATCGAGGAGCATGCCAAGGTCACATTCATCAGGTTCCATTGAACCGTGAGAATCGGAATCTGAACGACCGTTGCTGGCAATAGTGCACCATAGTTTTCTCCGCTCAACACGTGCACATCTGCTAGCGTCTTCGTAATCTGGCTTTATTCAGTGCTCAGCCTTAGAGCGAGTATATCTCATTTCCAAAGCAATCTGATGCAGCCGCAGCTTCTAGTGAACTCGGTTTCAAAATGAGCAAGTGGATATGTCTTGCAATTTAAATAATTTGTCCTATCCGATATTTCAGATGGAATATGTTATAGTTGAATCATATGTTACATATAATGCGTATTCCCTTTAACTGTTTCTAAGACACCACTGCGTCGTATTTGCTCTATACAAGTTAGCGACGATGTAATGATCGAATTAAATCTTTTTTAGACCATAATGCAAATGCCCACGCCAGTTTCCTCAATAATGCCATTTTCTAGATAGCGTCACACGATCAGAGACATGAATATACATCAGGAATTCGAATGTGGGAAGTGGATCCAGGTGGTGAAATTGTGAACATTGCAATGTGTGTTGAAGCTAATATTCCTTCTAATAATTTGGAACCATTTCTAATTCAACATATAACGCATCTACAGAGAAACTAGAATATAAAGCACTTTCACATTTAAGCTATTAACCCTTAGAAGCACGAAATACTGACTTCGAAAGGACTAGGAGCAACAACAACCTACTGCAGCAACAACAACTTTCTCTAAATCTCGTTTCAAAATATTCACAGGCTCATCTGGAGGGGTACAATGGAATTTAGATTCTGGAATTGAGTGTTAAAAAATGAATGTATTTGGTAGCCAAAGATTAATATCATTAGCAGCTTGTTGAGAAATATAATGGCAGTAATATGAATACGATTCATCCAAATTGCATTTGCTTGAAAAGATACTATCGAAGTTATCCGATTGTATTTGTCGTATCGTTTGTATAAATTACCTGTATTCCCCTAATGCTATCGAAATATGTTCATGTTGAATATGTTTCAGAATGCGCAACAGCTTACCTTTATAATTACACTGAAATGGAGATTCTGCGAATTTAATATGTAACCTGTTTATACAAGAGCGTAGGCAGTTCTAGCCGGATGGTCATCTGTGCCACGTCTAAATATATGGAGCTTAGATGACAGAGCAGAATCTCATATTTAATTAAATTATTAGTAATGCATTATATACTTACCATTCATATGGATTTGTATCTAGTTTGCTAGCTCTTGTGCTTGCAGAATGGGATGTAGTAATAGCCAGCCATCACCTCTCATTATCTCTGGTGATTTTCACTTAACACAATTCGTGAGATGTGAAAGAGAATTTCTAGCAGCATCGCCGTGTCATAATCACCACAATCGCCTATCAATTGCAGCGAGCTGCTTTGAAATGAAGTCCTGATAGTGCAAAGGGTAATTGAATAATATTACATGAAACATATTCAAAGAAAATCTAATTTAGTTCATCCCCATTTAGAGCGGAGGATGCAGAATGTGTTGATGTATTAATTACATATCCCATCAGATTCCCATTTCAACAATGACATTTAGATGTGACATTTACAACTGAGGCCAGCTTTAGAAGCTCGGCACTGCTCCACTTTCATGATACTATTAGGGACGTGAGTTAAATGTGATTACGTGTGTGAGATTGTAATATCATAATCTCTTTAAATATATGTTTAAATAGCCATGCCGAGACACACACACACACACGCACACACACACACACACCACCACCACCACCGCCGCCACCACCACCACCACCACCACCACCACCACCACCACCCACGCACACACGGACGCACGCACGCGCACGCACTCACGCACGCACGCACGCACGCACACACGCACGCACGCACGCACGCACGCACGCACGCACGCACGCACGCACGCACTCACTCACTCACGCACGCACGCACGCACGCACGCACGCACGCACGCACGCACGCACGTACGCACGCACGCACGCACGCACGCACATTACATGAGTAACTTTGTTAGACAAACCTCGTCGGAGTGTTTTTAGTTGGGAATTCAGCTAATATGCTATGTGTGTATCTGTCTGGCATCCTGTATGCTTGAGAACTTTCTTACAACAGAGCCCGCGCATTTTATCTTTTACACAGCATGACGATGGACTTCCAGAAAAAATTAAATAACACATTCAGAGGATCTTGTCACACCACTATTTGTGTAGCAGACTAAGAGATCCTATATAAGAACATATTTGGCACCATGTATGGCATAATTTCAAGGGGAATGCACCACATTGGATAATAGATGAATCCAGTTTTAACTCTGCCCCGCCCATCTCTAGTTTAGCTCCACCTACGCTTTATCCATGTTGGGATCAATCGATACCTGTACTCACTGAATATCAACTTCCAGCAACATCGCACTCTCAAATCAGTTATACAATTTTCAACAGAATGTTTATTAAATAGTAAGACCATACAATTCGTACAGCCGGACAGATATTTATGCGATTCGGAGTGACCAAATCGCGTCTTTCATGACACAATTTATTAGAAAGCTTGATTAATCGGTTCGGTCTCTGACTCCTGGACATACATTTTGATACAGAGAGTTTAATTTTGAGAAATGATAGAGTAGTTTATTTTACATAAGCAGGCTTGTATTTCATTGGGTACAATTACTTCCCGAGCAATGATGTGTTGAGATTGGGCACACGATAGCAGGAGACTGACTCTCTTTGGGTCACAGTATAATATGTGTTTGTGGACTGTGTTGGCTGTCTCATCGAGGCGAAAGTGGGAGCAAGTATGTCAACCACATCGTGCCGGTGCATAGCATCTTCATGACTAGGGCAATGTGCCTCCGTGTGACAGCGCGTGGTAACTGGGCGCTTTTTGCCCTGGGATTACTACAATGGATTCCAGGGCAACATGGCCCACATAGGTGTACTGTGCAACCCGCATATTACATCGTTGCTATGCTCAGATACTAACTGACCATGTCGGTGGCATACCACCTGCAAAACCAATGGCATTAATATCGCTCAATGGTCGGCGCGGGCAGGACTGCATTATCTAAAGGCAAACAACAGGGCTGAAACACTTTTTGTTAGAGTCAACGGGCAGCCTTGATGCAACAGTGGAACTGTAGATTAAATATTATTAGGGAGAATGCTATGTTTTAAACAATTTTAGGATAGACGTGTATGCATCCCTCCCTCTTTCACTCCCCACCCCACCTCCATCCCTACCTCCCACTGCCCCCATCCCCTCCTAGCTCCCTCCCCTCTCACTGACTCCCTACATCACTGCTAAGTCCACCACTCTATGTCTCTCGCCCCTTTCCCTGCATCGGCCATCTCTCTCCATCTACGCTCTCCCTTTCTAGTCCTCCCTCTCTCTCTCCTACCTCTCAATTTCTCTCACTCCCTAGAGCAAAATACAGCCTTTCTACATCTTATCTTTTTTGTCGACAACCCCCTCTCTCACTCGCTCGCTCTCTCTCCATCTCTCACTCCATCTCCCTCTCATTCTCCATCTCTCTCTCTCTCTCTCTCTCTCTCTATCTCCCCCCCCCCCCCCCCCCCCAACCTCTCTCCCTCTCTCCATCTCTCTTAACCCCCCTCTCTCCCTCCCTCCCTCCCTTCCTCCCTCCCCCTCCCTCCCTCTCTCTCTCTCTCTCTCTCTCTCTCTCTCTCTCTCTCTCTCTCTCTCTCTCTCTCTATCTCTCTCTCTCCCTCTCTCTCCCCCCACATATGTATATATCTATATCTCCCTCTCTGTCTCTCAATGACAACATATGAATTGTGTGTAAGTCGGGTTACTTAGTAATCTTATTTATTTGCGACGAGAGAAGGCGGTTTCTACTCTGTAATCAATAAGTTTATTCGACCACAATTACGACTAGCGGTGGCCATATTCCGGAAAGGTTGCTGTTGCTTGACAGTGTAGCGATCGATTGACCAACCAAAGACACACATAAGCATTGGCACGGATATAGATGCAACGCGCCAATAACCAATTTGTTCCCTTTGCAAACGACACAGGCCCATACACCAATTTGTTATCAGCGTGCCCGTTTATAAACGGCGCGTGGCCAATAATGTCAATATCAAGCTTGCGCCAATCGGAAATGCGCCTAGTTGTAAACGACTTGTGATTTCAATTGCTACCTTTGTAGATCAATGGCTAATTCTCAGTAACTGGGGTGGTTGATTTGATATGTCTTATTACACCGTCTATCAAACAAGGTGGCGGTGATTCGCTGAATATTTTTAAGACATGCGTGGGCATCGCTGAGCGAGGTATGGCGCACACAATGTTATTATGAAATTGGTGGTTTAAAGTGTGTATAAGCAAGTGCTGTAAGTTTTCAAAAAACAATCTCTCGCCCTGGAAATGGATATTTTCTATGAGAAGATTTAGTTTTTCTTTCATAAATGTGACCGTTATTTAAAGGCAAACCTTAGGTGCAGATTGTGAGCACTATAACCTCGATATTGCATGCATTCAAGAGACTAAAGTAACTAAACACTCAGAGCAGCAACTACAGACATGCCATACGCTAGTGCTCATGGAGCAAAAAGAGGCCACATACCGGGGCTTAGGCTTCGTAATCGGACTACGGGGCTTGGATCATTTCATTAGTTTTGGATACGTCAGTGACCGCGTTGCATTCATCGATCTGGCTATACCTACGCGAAAACACACCACCACTATATGTTTAATTGGCAACGCATCTGGCTCAACTACCGAAAAAGCCAAAGAGAATCCAGCAATATTAGATTCCTTCTATGCAGAACTGAGCTCCGCATTACAATCACAGCTAGATGGCAACTGTTCGTGTGTGGAGATTTCAACCCCAAGCTGGGCAAACTCGGAATTGCGGACAAAAGTTCAGGACTTGGGTATGCATGGGATCCTATGGAGAGGGCACACGCAACAGCAATGGAAATGCACTGGCGGGATTCCTTAGTTCCAATGGCCTATTTGTCACAAATACGGCTTTCAAACACCCATGCCGTCACCGAATAACATGGGCTGGACACATTACTGATCACAAAGCCCCAAAAGGTTCTAAGGCTACAACAGCTGTCTTCAACTAAATAGACTTCATACTATGCAAGACAGGAGCAAAACCCTTACTCTGGAACGCTCGTTCGTATGGAGGCACAGACCTCAATTCTGACTATAGGCTAGTTATTACACGCCTTCAGATGAACGCGCTCTACCTAATATATAAACACCATACCAGCGAAGAGGGTAGAGTCACCAACAACCTACCCAAGTTCACCAGCGACACTGACACTAAAATGTCATACAAAAAAGCCCTCGCGGAGCAGATAGCTAACATCGATGTCAGCTCCGATCCAAACGAAGGCCTAACCAAAATACTGAAATCTATGGAATCATCCGCTACCAGCACCATAGGTATTCTGGAAAACAACCAAGCTAGGTATACTCACGACCCTGTAGTAATAACACTGTCAGCAGAGCAAAACTACGCCGGGAGCGCAATATTATTCTGCGCCACATTAGCGAACGCTTAAGGGATCTTGGTATTCAACAGGCAGACTCCCTAGCTGATGAAATCACTGCCATGGATGACTGTCACACACTCTTTCGGGCAGCCCGAGCCCTGAGGGTTACTGACTACACACCACGACTCACTGTACACAACTCTGAAGGACACTTTATCGGGACTGACCAGGGAAAAGCCGAGGTGATCCGAGAATGGTTCAAAGAACAGTTCACTGACAACGATGATGAGCCCTTGCATCCGTTCTCAGGAGACCCCAGGCAATTACTAACACTAATTAAAACAGCAGAAGTTGAGAAGGCACTTAAAGCCCTGAAAAATGGACGTGCATCTGGACCTGATGGCATGAGCAAGGAACTATTCAAACATGCAAGTGGCATTATCTCAAAACCGATCACGCACCTAATTAAATCAGCTTTTATGCACCACCTTCCCAACGACGCTGTAGGCCAAGGCACCCTTATCGCACTACCCAAGCATAAGACGCCACCTGGGCCCCATCCAATCTGCGGCTCATTATGCTCCTCAATAGCATACGGACATCCTAACCAACGTTACTCTATGCCGCATCCGAGACAAGATCGATTACCTCACTGGATCATGTCAAAGTGGCCTCAAACGTGGACGCAACTATGCAGACATTGTATGGGCCCAATGCATGCTTGTCTCTGTAGTCATGTCCAAATACTGGGACTTCCACAAAATGGGCATTAACATGTCACGAGCATTCTGCACAATTAAACGCTCAAAGATCCCAGATGTGCTACGCCATGCCAGTTGCAATGAAGATGAGCTACGCCTAGTGAGACTACTACTTGCAGACACCAAGCTGAGAGTACGAGTCAAGTCAGTGAAATCTGTAGAGTTTGAGACATCAATTGGCTCCCCGCAGGGAGATGGTCTATATCGGGTGCTGTTCACCTGCTACCTTGCTGCCACATTGAAATCTGTGTGGAAAATTCCACACGACCGACCCCCTACAACCAATGTCAATACTGGGCATGCGCTAGTGGTGGAATATGCCGACGATGTGGACTTCAAAGACGAGGAAAAGAAACCCGTTGACGAACTTCTCCCAATAGCTGCAAGCCAACTAAAAATTGAGAATCTTTTTATGAATGCATCCAAAACAGAGTTCACCCACATATACCTATCGACAAAGCATGAAACTATAGAAAATGACGACCCACTTCGTGGCGGCGAACCATGGAGGAAAAGTAAAATCCTGGGCTCACTGCTTTGCAGTACTGTTGACATTTCTGCACGCTGCGTCATGGGGAACATAGCTTCCACTCCTGGAATCTATGTGTTCGTAGCTCAAAGATGCCCTTGATAAAGAGGATACGTTTATACAATGCAACCTGTGTATCATTGATGCTGTATAACACGCACCATCACTGGATACTGATGGCCAGACAGCATAATTTCCAACGATGCACTATACAAGATGAGCAATACATCATCGCTGTCTGTAAAAGTCGCCCAGCAAAGATGGTCCATGTGTGGCCATGTGCTAAGGATGCCAACAGAGACACCAGCACAGAGGGTCTTGGAATACTCTGAGCCAACAAATAAAAAGTCAGGAGAGGATGTCATTGCATAAATCTAAATAACGAGGTGACCTCAGGAAACAGGACTTGGTACACTCAAGTCAAGAATGGACCTGAGGAAGCTAAGGATTTCGCATGAGGACAAGACACAGTGGGCAAAAGCGAAGAAGGACTGATTGCAGATGTAGGATGTTTCTACTACTACAGCCGCAGAATACAGTAATCATACATACATATTTAAAGTGTTTATGAACGTAGTCCAACAGCACGCGAATTCTACTTAATGTTAGTCACGCCATTTGACCCGTGTGTTATTAAACCTCCCATCACGTTCATCCTTAAGTACAGACAGACAGTATGTGTAATCACAAAACAATGAATTAATCAGCGTCTTGAATCAATTCAATTGCCCCTTAATTTGCTGATGCATACGCAATCGTATACGCCTTCAATCCCTTTCTTATAACCGACTGAATAAATAAGTGCACGAACCGACGGATTGACAGACGAACAATTAAATTAGCAATACACGAATAGAGACAGTCTTGTCTGAGTAACTGAATGGCTCAATTGGTATATGGACCTGCGTGGTTTAAAACGGGTGTGCCGATATTCAGTTGTCTATGAGCCATGCATCGTTTCCAGATGGTCGCGCTGATAATACATTAGTATATGGGTCTGTGCCATTTACAACCGGTCCTGCACCGTTTATCTATGGGATAAATTAGATATTGGATCGCTAAATAGGCATTCCCGGCTCTACTAGTTCAGAATGGCTTATATATGTGCGATGATGTATGGCATCTTAATCCATCTACCAATAAGTAGTATTTATCTTCAGAACTACAATATGAATAATAAACTGGTTCTTCGTGACATTAAACACAATCATGACATTTTGGATCACACAGTTCCTAAGAATACCTGAAACCTAATATACGTACATGCCAGGTCAACCCTATGGTGGTAGTTGATACATAAGTTGAATATACTTTGTTATAAATCAAACATACAGCTGCAGATGTTAATACCTTGTCAAGCAACATGGAATGCGAAAGTATGCATGGAAACCCAAGTTGATGCGCTTGTCATAGCAACTGTGTTGGCATATGCGTGCTTATTGTATTCTGAGGCTGGAGTAGTAGAAACATCCTACAGCTGCAATAAGTTCTCCTTTGCTTTTGACAACTATATCTTGTCCTCATCCAACATCATTAGCTTCGTCATGCCCATTCTTGACTTAAGCATACATATCACCTGGTATGACGCATAGCAGATGTATGAAATGACGTACTCTCCTGGCTTTATATTGGCTGGCTCCCAGTAGGCTGGCTTCCAAGGCGCTCTGTGCTGGCGTGTCTTCGGGCATACTTTGCAGATGGCCAAACATGGACCATCTTTGCTGGCGGATTTTTACGCACAGCGTCGATGTGTGCCCAAGGGTGAATAGTGCATCGTTGGAAATATGGCGATATAAGACAGTATATTAAGCACGAGATACACCATTTATCGGCAGAACCATACTGTTAATAATAGACTCGTTATTCTTGATGTTAAATTTAATCATGAGATGTTAGGTCATATGAGTTCCGAAGAATACTTGGATCGTAATATGCGTACATGGCACAGATAAAGCATATGATGGTTGTTGATGCATGCGGACCATTAGTTACTGGGGCATACGTTGAATATAATTCGTTATAAATCAATCACGCAACTGCAGCCGTAAATCCGTGGATATCTTGTCAAGCAACATTAGAATGCAAAAGCATGCATTGGATAGCGGTTTGATGCGCTTCGTGGGAAAGAAACTAATACAATACGTTGTGAAGCTATAGTAAAGTTACATGTATTTTTATAATATGAGTTATCTCCCTGTGGTGAATGTAAACAGCAAAGGGTTAATGCCATATTTGAAACTATCTAAAAGCATTACTTAATGAAATGAAATTAATATATTCATGAGGGGATGTGGTTTCAACAGTCAATGTAAAGTATGTATGCAATCAGGAAATGTGCTAATTATTTTGAAAACAATTTGGCTGATTAGCAACAATACGTTTCAGTCAAATTGTTTTCAGAATATAAATATAGCATGTAGACATTACCAAGAAATATGTTAATTAAATATTTTTTAAAGAACATATTTTGGATCGTACTTAATGAACATCTCTCAAGGCTATAAATCTCTCCTCCAGGACTGAAAAAGGCGCTCAACTAGGGCTGATGAAGCAGCTATTCCTAGATAATGTTGAGCTTGTAATTCTAATAGGAAATTAAAAAAAAAATCTTATCTCGGTCTATAAATGGACACCCGCTAAGCACAAATTTAGATTTTCTTTTAAAATGTGGACCAGTAGAGGGTTAACCATTTAATCTTAAAGTCTAGAAACGACACCTTCTTTATAATGAAAGACATATTTGGTGAATATTTTGAAATAATTTGATTGGGACATGTTGCTGCCTATAGCAGCAACAGAACCCTACCAAATTACTTTCAACATATTCAACAACTTTCCTACATGTACATATATACACTTAAAATTGAAATTGTGACATGGGAATTTCAGGGCATATAGGGTTTAAAAACGTAGTTGGATTTCTTTCAGCGCTTGCATGCTCAGCGATACATACTAGATACACTAAACTCTATGCCAGCATAACTTACATGGCATTTAAGTCAAAGAGCTGAGGTGAGAATGTTCACACATAGTTAGTAAATGCAGGGCATAGGGCTACACCAGAGAGTTAGCCGGCTTTATCATTTAGTCATTGCAGTAATTAACCTACATCTCAAACTCAAAGTGACTACACGTAATATGTTGAATATTTTGAATCTAATCATTGGTGCCTAACGTAGCTCTAATTTTCAATCAAATTAATTCCATAATTACTATACATAATTCACATTTCTCGGCTTCAAAGCAAGTTTCTGAAATTCAGAATGAAATAGGTTCAGTAGAAAGACAGCGTCATAGAACGGTTCTGGATATCAGAGCAAGCAGTCAACTATAATGAAATGAGTGAACCTAGCAATTAAGACTTTAAACAAGAAATGTTTTCAATAGACTTCAATAGTTTAAAGGAAAGTTATTTTTTTCATTTCAAAAGTAAATCTTTTATGTTTACTTAACCATTCTGTGATGAGAACTATACATGAAAGCTGAACACTGAATATTTTAAAACTAATAAGTTGAAACTAATTTGACTTGAACATGTTGCTGCAATAGTCAAATCAGTTTCAAAATATTCAACAGAACATGTTGTGGATTATAAAGATCAACAATAATAAAATAAGTAAAATAGATGAATACTATAGTCACAGTTAAGTCTAAGAGTATATACAAAATACAATTCCTCAAAACTTACCCAATTACCAATTCCCTATCAATTCCTGACGAAAGGAATACAATTATCACCGATTCCAATTCCCAATTCCAATGGCCCCAGCCCTGATGCTAGGGATCTGATCACACACACGTTTGAGCAGCAGCCTAAGAGATACGAAGTAAGGCAATATGTGACACCACATATCCTCTACTTTCAGGGAAAGTGAGCAATAGCAGTGCAATTTGGCACAGATCCCATGGAAACACAATTTGTGATACAGCATTTAGCTATGAGTGTTGATAGAATAGCGTGTATCACATAGGCAGGCTTATAGACAATTGGATATAATTCCTTTTCTTGCTGAAGTCGGGAGGTAGTCGGGTCGCAATTGGTCAGGTTCTAATATGTATTGGCGGACCCGGTCCAGATGGTTATGCGATGCCCCTCTCCGTGACCAGGACTCTGGTAGTGCCTCCTAGCAACACCATACGGTAATTGGACACCATTTGCCCAGATATTACTACAGGGGATCTTGGAACAGCAATATACTTTGTGTGCAAGGCCCACCCACTGCTGTTGATATTCCCCCAACACTCAGTATTCATATACGTGCCATGCACCCCATAGAGTGAAGAAAATCAATATGACCCAAAGGTCGGCGCAGAAATAGTGCCATCATCTAAGGACAAGGGAAAGGCTGATAAACTCCTTATTGAATCCTATGACGAACCTTTTAGAAACAGTAGAAATACAGCCGAGATAAGGAGACTGTTTAACTCTCATTAAGTTACCAGCATAACCATATAGGAGAGGGGTTGGGAATCTGCCGACATCTTCACTTTCCCTGGATGTAAATACATGTCTCTAGCGGATGAAGAGCTTAAAAGCACCCAGCATTGAATGGCGGATGGCGATGGTTATGTCCCAATGGCAATTATTCATGAGTGTTATAGGCGATGCAAGCGATAACCGTCAAACAGTAATTGCAACATTATGAGATAGTTCAACCAACACCAATCAATAACATTAATTAAACAATTATTACTATTGGTTAACAACACTAATGCAAAATCGTGTAAAATGACAAAGACGAACGTGAAAACTCGAAATAGTAGCTTGCATGATAAATATAAACTTAAACGCGTTGTCATTTCTTATCAAATTTATCATACTCATGTAATAACTGAGATCTCATTTGTAACTTGGTAAAGCTCGATCATGATGATATCTTACTAAACACGTGTTATTAATCTGATAGGAAATGGCAACAACTTTTAGATCCTTTATTTGTACATGATTGCGGTTGTTCCATGCAAGCACGACCTCAAAGACGCCGCCGACGACGACGACGACAACGACGATGACGACGACGAAGACAACGAGGACGACAACGGCAGCAAGAATAACAACAGCAACAATAACAACATGAACAATAACAATAGCAACACTGAGAATGATAACAACAGCATCCTCATCCAGCACACCACATGAAAACACAAATTTCCTAGATCCCAGCGCCTCTATATCCCTCATTCCCTTACTGAATCTCTGCAATCGTTCTCCCCATTCTCTCTGTTTCTGTCGCCCCACTCTATCCCTCATTCGCTCTCTGCTTCTCTCGCTCTCTCTCTCTCTCTCTCTCTCTCTCTCTCTCTCTCTCTCTCTCTCTCTCTCTCTCTCTCTCTCTCTCTCTCTCTAGCTCGCTCTTTATCCATCTCTCCCTCCGCCCCATCACTCCCAGCACACTCGCTCTCACCATCTCCCCGTCCCTCACTCCCTCCCTCCCTTATCTCTCCCTCACTCACTCAATCCTACCAATCCTTCTCCATCTCCTTTCGCGTTCTCTCGCCGTCTTCTCGTTCTCTCGCCGTACTCTCTCTCTCTCTCTCTCTCTCTCTCTCTCTCTCTCTCTCGTTCTCGTTCTCCGCCCCCCCCCCCCTCTCTCTCTCTCTCTCTCTCTCTCTCTCTTCCTCTCCCTCTCCTCCACAACGCGCCACACCCACACTCTCTCCCTCTCTCTCTCTCTCTCTCTCTCTCTCTCTCTCTCTCTCTCTCTCTCTCTCTCTCTCTCTCTGACATAATGCGAATTGTGTTTATGCCTGGTTATTTAGTACTGATCTTCACTCGAGACGAGAAAATTCAGTGTCCACTCGGTTATCAATATGTTTATTCATCTGCAGATATGTTCAATTACGACTTAGCATGCCTGGGTTGCACCACACAACCTAGAAGTGGACATCTTCCGGAAAAGTGTCAGTTGATAGACAGTGTATTGATTACTTTCTCAATCGCAAACGCACAGGAACATTAGATAGAATGCAGAAATTTCAGCCATTTCACCACGCGATCATGTGAGCTTAAATACGTGGGATGGTTTAAGCCAATGCTACGGTAACGAATGGAGGAATTCAATTCCGGTTGTCTGGTTGCAGTCTTGGATTACGCGGAAAGCAGACGAATCGCCTGATGCATTTTGCTTCGTTTCGAAAGGAACACTACTATATCAGTCCGGTCCAGCTGTGATTGATATTGCCACAATTCATCAGAGTTTGCGAACAATCTACATTTCATATCAAAAAGCTGGCCGCATTTGTATGTCATTGATGACGACACATGTTACGGTTTAGCTAACTGAATGTGGCCGCATCCCTGATGGCATATTTTGCTATTACCAATTATCTTTTGATGCATTCACAATTTAAATGGGAGTTCTTTGAATGAGCATTATGATGATGGCCAATCAGCGTCCATTTAGCACTGGATTGGTAGAGACCGTGTGCTCGTACATTAATCATCCGTGTTGAGCGCGGAAATGCAACATACCGCAATATTCTCCTTGTCTGATCGAAATATAAAGAGTTTGAGAATAACTAAATTAAACTTATATACAATATATTGCAACACCCTCTCTTGCCACAGTATTACGGTACCAGCTGTGCCCATGGTTCCAATGGGAGATCCGACGAGTCCTGTTGCTCAATTACCCGACGTTATATTCAAATACGTCAGATTTTAGCTGGTATCCCAATAAAAATGATGTAGTACCATCAGCCCAATCGAATGTTCATCACTAAGCTCTAAGAGTGTATACTTTTGTTGCATTTACAATTTAATATACAGAAAGCAACCGGCCCTAGTCAAACTAGTTAAAACTATTCAACAGCTTACATTTATCATAACACGCTGAAATTTAGATTCAGAAAATTCGAATTTCAATGTTTCAACTTGGTTTAAACAGAATGTATTTTTTGTCTTAGAGGGAGTGCTATAAGACAGGTCTTATAACCGCGTCTCCCATACAATTATAGTAAAAAGAAAATGTCTGATGGTGTAACAAGAATGAATACATACTATGCTATATTTAATTACTTGGTGTCATTATATTATACAATTGCACTTATGATACATAATAGTGAGTCTGATAAAAGTGTACATTCACAGTTGAAAGCCAGATGACAAAACTATCTGACCTCCGCCGGAAGCCCAATGTGGGTACCTCAGCGCCATGTAAACGAAACAGAGTTCAGCACATGATGATTTCGCCCAGCACAATTCATCATAATTTTCAGTTACTTAGTTGAACTAGGGACTCGTGTCTCTAGTTCACTTTCAGAGCACAAAAATCATATCAGTCTATACGTAATAAAACAATCACAATCTAAAATCTACCTCGACTCACTTCATCAAGGGCGACGATGTACGCCTCCAAAAGTATACAATTCTAATAATTCCATCTCCATGCACTCAGCCGCGAGTATGCACCCCTTAATCTTGTGAGACAGGATGAAAGAACTACTTTTTAATCATAAATCAGTCGCCATGGCTAGTAGAGTTACCTGTGTATTTGTGTTGGTCGATAGCTAGTGTTATTTTAAACTGGATGGATCCACTAAAGTACTGACGTCATAAGCAACTACGCCACCTATAGGTTGGCGAGACTGTCGTAATTGACGGAAATACTCCGTTATAAATCCTAGGAATAGTCCACCAAGCTGTACGAATGATATGTTTTCGCTATTTAATAGATATTCTGCTGAGTATTTGGAAACCAGCTTGACTGGTCGCTGTCGCTGCCATAGCCATATATAGTGCTGTAGCGACCCGAGGTCACTAGAAGTAAGCTGTGGCGGTCCGTCTGTCAGGTCTAGTGGTCTAATATAAGATCTACCCTCTCCCAAGACCTGCCACCTGTCTCGTTGTGTTCATCCAGATGACACATTCCCTTTAAGAGAGGCGTTGAATATAAATGAAACTAATTATCCTATGCATATGGTGTCCCTTTAATAGGCACGCTGTGAGAAGTGAAATATCCGATACGGATAGTATCCCTTTAATTCGTAATGTAATCCTGCTGTCACAATCGGTAGCAGCTCGCTACTAACATGCCAGATTCACACAAGGGTATATGAGGGGAACAGCAGAAGCAAGAATAGGTAGATGTGTAATGTGTGTAAGGGATGACACTTCCGATTTCACTCTTCAGGCATCAGCATCCATTTGTCCAGACTGTTTCCACAGTGTATTCCAAGTTCCAATAGGATAGAGCAGAAAGAGGGTTACTCTGATG
>CM067363.1:44324538-44399538 GCA_034401795.1 Chaetoderma sp. LZ-2023a | reverse complement strand
TTAAGTAGAGTTTGTGTTTCTTGTGGCAGGCAGGTAATAGTCCATTCGTAAGCCATGGTTTAGTTGGGTTGTGCTTAAATCTTGTATTTTCTTTCATTGGGAAGTTTTGATCAAAAATAGATGTGCATATGTCATGAAATTTGTTGGAGGCATGCTCACAAGAATGTATGTTTGTTATTGAGCTCCAGTCAGTCTCAGCCATGGACCTTTTGAATTTTTCAATGTTGACCTGGCAGTAATCTTTGCATTTAAATCTTTCCTGCTCAATTTCTTTATATGTTTGTTGTTTTTCTAGAAGAAATATAGGTAAGTGGTCTGAGATATCAGTAACGAAAATTCCGACTTGATTTTTACTAATATTGTGGTTAATGTTATTGCAGAATATGTTGTCAATAACGGTTGCTGTAGATTCAGTTATTCTGGTTGGCTTGGTTATTGTCGGATAACAGAAGTAGGTATTTAGTAGAGTGATCAACTCTTTTATATGACAACATTTTTGTTGCTGCAGGTCAATGTTGAAATCAGCCATCAGGTAGGCTGTCTTGTTTTCTCCTTGCATAATATCGAGAATTGTGCTTAAAGATTCGATGAATTGTTTGTTATCACTGTTAGGAGGCCTATAGATTGTACCAATAATTTTGTTTGTACCTTTTTGAAATGGAATTTCAATGAGTATGGCCTCAGTGTATTCTTCGATTATAGAAAGACTCTGATGCAGGGTGAAGTGGATGCTATCTTTTATGTACATGCCTACACCACCACCACCATCCTCACTCGCATTGGTGTTACAGAATACAAAATGGTGAGCGGTTGAAGGTGTGGAAAAGATATGGTTTGAGATAAGTTTATTTGAGAAAGCGTCGCTTTGTTATGCATAAAGGGGGAAGTGCAACAAGTGATGTTGAATGGATTCGTCAGCGTGCCCACAGTTGCACCGACAGGAATCCTCCAGAACGTTGTCGACTAAATGACTGTTTAGGTTGCTACACCCGTTTCGGAGTCTGGCTAATGCAATATTCGTTGGTCATGGTCGTGTATAGTAACACAGTGTGGGAGGTTGTGTGTGGTTCATGGTTTTCAGGTTGGTTTTTAAATTCTGATAATGTGGTAGCCTTTCTAACGGGTTGCGGTAACGCATTCCAGGAACGGATTGTTTCTGGAAAGAATGATCTATTATGGGTCTTGGTTCGACATCTGTATGGTCGGATGAGGTTTGGACGACGGATATTGTATGGATTCCGTGTTTGGGATAGTGGAGGAAGATAATCATTCAGGGGTTCAGAAGTCATTCCATTCATAATCATATAGAGCACAATTAGTCGGTGTGTTTTGCGTCTATACATCAGTTTTTCAAATCCGGTTTCCGTATACAAATCATTAATAGTAGAACTTAGTGTAAGTCCGCTTATTGTTCTGAGTGCGTCCTTTTGAATGTTTTCCAGTCTGTCCGCAAGATATTGTGGAAAATTGTCCCAAACCACGTCTGCATATCCTAAGGGTGGCCTAACGAAGCTTGTATAACTGATTTGGAGACATTCCCAGTCAAGTATATATTCTAAGTATTTAAGTTTGACAGTTTGTGCTGGGCATTTGATATGATGGATTCTGCATGGGATAGTCATTGGGCTCTACAACTAAAGCTCCAAGGTGTTTGGCATTACTTGATGGATAGATTTGAGAGTTTTTAAAAGTGGCTGGGAAGATGGTAGGATTGGGGCGAAATGAGACAAGCATGGAGGTAGTTTATGAAGGGTTAAATTGTGATATAACTAATATATATTGTTCTATGGTTAGGTTTTGTGTTAGCATATTGTCAGAAATGACATAGATGCAATTGTCATTAGCAAATAGTTTAATATTATTTAGAATAGCACTAGGCATATCATTAATAGAGATTAGAAAGAATAGAGGTCACAGGACAGAGCCTTGGCGCACTCCAGCATTCGCAGAGAGTAGGGTGGAGCGTTGCCAATTACGAACTACTTGTTGGCTGCGGTTTTGTAGATAGCTTTTAATCCATGATAGTAGGGCTCCAGAGATGCCTATCTGGTATAGCTTCTGTAGAAGGTCGCGGTGCCAAACATGGTCAAAGTCTTTCGAGATATCGAAGAAAATGAAGAATATTTCTTTGCGGTTGTCCAGGGCCTGAGTATGGCAGTATAGATGCTGAGGAGCTGGTTTACCATGTCATGTGAAGGGAGGAATCCGCACTGATGAGGTGTGATTTCAACTTTCGTGTAGTTGTATAGGTGCGTGTACACAGTTCGCTCCATGGCCTTACTTATACAACTAAGTAGGGATATTGGACGGTAATTGGAGCAGAGATCTTTTTCTCCTTTTTTGTAGACTGGAATTACATTTTGCAGATTTCTAATCGCTTGTGAAATGAGAGTTGCTAAGAGAATAATTGTAAAACACCGTTAAAATTGGTGCTAATATGTGTTGGGCTTCAACCAATGGTGTATGACTTATATGATCAGGGCCCACAGCCTTTGCTGCGTTGAGGTTTGATAATACATTCAGGACATCTGTAGTTAGTATAGTGATGCTATTTATGCTCCTATCTGTGGTTATGGTTATGAGTGGGGGTGGGGGGGGGGTGGTGGTAGTTGAGCGCTAAACTCATCAAGAGTGGTAATGTTGCAAAAGTATCTATTAAGCAGATCAGCCTTTTCGAGGGGGTCATAAGCAAAAGAATCATCTGCTCGTTTAGAGGCGGAATCTCCTCCAGATTTGCGTTTGTATCAAATGGGAGTGATTTGCTAAGTTTCCATCATAATGTGGATCATGTACATTCATTTTTTATTTTGTTAGCTACATTTTCTTTGTATTCCTGTTTAGTATTTTTGACAAGTACGTTTATTAGATTCCTTTGTTGCTTAAATACAGCTATCCCCTTGTCTGTATTGGTTTTCCTGGATTTCGTAAATAATGTTTCTCTTAACCGCATCTCGTGCCTTATTATGTTAGTCATCCAGGGTGTATCACTTGGTTTAATGGTAACTACTTTGTTTGGGATGCTAGATTAGGCTGCGGTAACGATGTGTGTGGTGATCATATGGCACCAGCTGTCGGTGTCATAGTCTCCAGAAAGATGATTCCACGAGGCATTTTCAAGGGCATTTCTTAATTTGTTCCAATGAGCATTGGCATAGTCCCATATGCGCCGCGTGTAATGTTTAGGTTCAGATATGCTTAATGTAAGGTCAAACATACAGGGTATGGTCACTACAGAAGGGTGCTAAGACTGTACTATCGTTAACTATTTTGATGTTGTTGATAATAATGGGATCGAGTAGCGTGTTTGAGACTAGCCTTGTTGGTTCTGTTATCAATTGGTGAATACCCAGATTGCGTATTATATCCCGAAGATGATGTTTTGCTGTGCTAAGAAGGTCATCGTTAAGGTCCCCTAAATTAGAATGTTTTATTGGAGTTAAGGGCACGGACCTTGTCAATATTGTCACGTATATATTGCCATGTATCTGTATCTGTATTAGGAGGTCGATAGATGACAATCGAAAATCTGTGCTTTCGTATTCACTATATCGAGAGGATGCAATTTTTTCGGATACAAATACACAAACTCCTCCCCATGCATGTTGGTGAGCTCCACGATAAGGTACACGAAAGGGTTAATATACACATGCAGGTTTAATATGATCGCTAGTCATAAGCGTGTCACGATTTTAGTTTTGGTAGTGAAAGAGGGGTGAAGATAGGACGCGAACACGTGCCCCATCACCTCCATCACCTCCACTACCACCACCAACACCACCACCACCACCACCACCACCACCACCACCACCACCACCGCCGCCGATGTTTCACGTTGATACCAAAATATATAGAAATAGAATGAGGATAGCTAGATATGGGTCTCGCTACTATAAAATATAACAATTAAAAGCACAATTTAGAGATACGCAACATACATCTCCCATCTCCCATGGATCTTCATCAAATAACTTACATAGCCGCTAGCACATGCTATTAATGGATTTTTTGTGATTTGAATACCAATGCAACACTATGGAAAAAGACATCTATTGCAGAGTGGGCAATCAACCTATGTGTCTATTTATCGTCATCAGTAGTGGTACCGTGTGTGCCTAACCAATTTCCGTAAAAAGGCATTTCATGCAATAAGACGAACCTTTCGTATACGACTCTGATGTCTATATCAACCAGAGAGTCCATCAACACAGTATTAACTATAGTGACATTACCAGGATTCGACTTCGGTCTCTCGACAAAGGTCCCAGCAATTGCAGTTGGCAAACTATTGCACCCACATTCTTAAACGCAAGTGTCAACAATATCCATCTTCAATTGCAAGCATGTGTTTAGCGAAGCGATGAATGTTGACTTGAGTATGACGGCCAAATTGTGCTTCCATTGAAAATCAGAGGAAACGTACATATAGCTTAGGAAAGGTAGGTGTTAGTCAACCGTAATGGGAGAACTTATAAATCGGATTGCGTTATTCATGTGGTATCCACTTCTAAAGGACCAGACGTATTTGAATTTATGTTCACAACCCTTCACATGCATTGTGGAATACAAGGGCGACACTGCCAGGGGGACTACTATATAAGGAGAGTAGCAAACAGTTCCATCACGTATGTTTTTGTCGCTAAATAAAGTTCCCAGCTTGTTCGCAAGAGAATCAATACTACGATCCCATAAGTGTACACCGAATACGCACGGTGCGTTTAAACAGTAATCGCATATAATGCAAAATGCCTCATTGAAAATTCGTGTGGCCTGGACACAATGTAATTCTTATTATGTATTCTATATGATGGTCATATAGGCAGAAGATTTTTAATTCTTAAGTACATGTTCTATGTTGTCGTACATTAAGCAATATATAATCTTTAGGTATGCCACCAATATTTCCACATGCACTGTCACTTTTTGACTACTATTATCATATAGGAAATGTTATCAATAGAGAGAGAGAGAGAGAGAGAGATGGCTGGCTGGCTGGCTGGCTGGCTGGCTGGCTGGCTGGCTGGCTGGCTGGCTGGCTGGCTGGTTGGCTGGCTGGCTGGCTGGCTTGCTGGCCGGCCGACAGACGGACGGATGGATGGAATGGGTAGATAGATATAGAGAGTGATAGGATTAAATGCAAAATGATGGCACGGTCAATGATACAAACATATGGTTGGTAAGGTCGCAAATGCCGTTTTAATGATATAATAAAGTACACTTTGCTTATTTTAAAATTCTAGTCAGCCTCTGGTAACTTTGAATTTCGAGCAGGTGCAATTGGAGCTGTCAAAATGCACATGCATTTCCAGCGCTAGCCACATAGCTGGCAGTGAAGTATGTAATTTTTATATTAAGGCAAGATCATATTCTTTTATGCATGATTCTCTCTCAACAGACAATTGTAAGGACATCACGTGTTCAGAATACCGCTAGAGCCATAATAACTATGCTTGTTCTCTATGCGGTGTTTTAAAAGCTTCATTTTCATAGAAGAAATCCCATTAAGGGAGATATTTGAACCAATACCGATCTAGTTACATTCCAGCCATTCAGTTTGAATAAGCAGGATTCCTGAGAATCATGACTAACCTTTTTCTGTGATTCTTATTGTCAAAGCAGGCGCAATCTTCGAGATATCGATAATGCTACGAGTTTCGTGAACCAATAACCGAAATTGGCGTCATCCACGTTTGTCTGATACAGTTCACCTTTCCAGACTATCCATATATCAATATGACGGCATGTGACGTCAAAAGCAACTAAGCTATGTGTGGTATCACGTCATAATCATTACGGCATAAATGATTCTATGTGACCCATCGTTAGCTCTTAATACTCCGACACGTTGTAAGAATTGTATGTCTATATTATTTAAGAAACATGCTGTTGAATAATTTGAAACTAATTTGATTGGACACTATTGCTTCCTTAGGCAGCCCTGTCAAATTACTTCCAAACTATTCAATTGCTTACCTGTTTGGCTTCCTGGGAATTGAGAGTCAGAGAGTTCAGAGATCGATCCCAACACGAGCGAGGTGTGGGTGGAGCTTAGCTAGAGATAGGCGGAGCATAGCTAAAAATGGAAAGGTTCATTTGGTAGGAGCTGTTGAAGCACAGGTAATACACATATAGTCATGGCAGACCATTCTGATAATGACATCAGCTAATAAGTGACATATTTTAGTTATAATACAAAATAAATGCACGACAGATGTGAGTCCTCCATTACATTGCTAATATGGTTACTGTAATCAGGTTGTGTTTACCCTTGTCATAGTCTATACATACATATTTTCATTGATTCCATATGAAGGACCAGTCTATGTATATTTGCATTGGCTGAGTTTCTATTACTGCAGCATCAATTATCCTATGATTTTAGTGAAATTAATGCAGGGATGACAACTGTTACTCAAGTATCCGATGTCATAATCACATACTTCACTTGTTGGCTTGATGATGATGATGATGATGTGGATGAGTCCATCTTTGCCCTTGACCGCTGTTTTGTCCTAGGTCAAACTGATTAGCACATGCTCAAATATAGGCCATCTGTGATGGTGACACTTACAGACAGCGCGATGTATTACATATCCCGTATAGCGTATCATTGAAAATTAAGATGTACGGCAATAGGTAATCATCGACGATGTGGAGGTGTTAACGATGGCAGACATCAAACATGTTTAGATCTACAGCTTACAGTTATACAGAATCATGGATATGCAGGTTGCGTTGGACAAACATAGTCCGTTTGTCAAAGACATCTTTGATCGACAAATCCGCAGCTACCAGAAGGATTGGAGAGCTCTGTTTCCGTGAAGCAGCTTGTGGCATTGCCCGACGTGCTGAATAGCAGTGAGCACAGGATTTTGTGTTTCCTCCATGGTTAGGTGCCATGAAGAGGAGGGTCACTTTCTTTAGCATCATGCTTTATCGAGAAGCATGTGTGGGTGAACTTACTTGGATTCATTCATAAACAGATTTTCATTTTGACCTGTGGGCAGCAGTTCCATAAACCGGCATGCCTTCTTAATATGTTAGTTAGTCAATTAGTCCACCAGTCGGTCACAGATTCTGATTCCACTCATAGTGTTTGGTATACGGTAATCGGGAAGGTTTCCTGTGTAGTCTTGAAACTCTTTGATACCTTTAGGTGCAAAATGACAAAAGCCAAGGCCACAACCACCATATCAAAGGAAAGTCACCATTTTGAAAATTTATTTAGCAATAACTCTAAATCTACTGGAAATGTTGACCAGATGTACGGGAATGTTTATCACTCGGATCTGAACGAAGTGGGATTAAATGTGGCTCAATAGCTCAAAAGTCAATACTACTGCGACTACGAAGAGCTTGAAAACGAATTTGGCAACGATTTTGGTTGTATTGGAAATATCGTTATCAATCTTGGATAGAGGGTTGCGCCGGGGGTTCCGAAGGAGTGTGATAAATTCGTTGTAAATAGACATATATCAACGTCTCAGTATCATAAATAACAATTATTACACACGCAAATGATACGTGTGTTGTACACATTTCTGCTTGTTTACATATGGAAAGCGGTCGCTGTGCACGTTCAAAATTGTGTTTGACTGGTCGTGCTGGTAGTACCTCAATAAACCGCAATGTTCCGTAGTTAGTTAGTTAGTTAGTTAGTCAGTTATTTAGTTAGTTAGTTAGTTAGTTAGTTAGTTAGTTAGGTAGTTAGTTAGTTAGTTAGTTAGCTAGTTAGTTAGTTACTTATTTATTTAGTTAGTTAGTTAGTTAGTTAACTAGTTAGTTAGATGGATTGGTAGTTAGTTAGTTAGTTAGTTAGTTCGATAGTTAGTTAGTGATTTAGTCATTTATTTATTTATTTATTTATTTAGTTAGTCAGTTAGTTAGTTAGTTAGCTAGTTAGATAGTTAGTTATTTAGTTAGTTGGTTAGTTAGTTAGTTAGTTAGTTAGTTTGTGTGTTTGTTTGTTTGTTAGTTAGTTAGTTTTTAGTTATTTAGTTATTTAATTATAATAATTTATTTGGTTAGTTATTTAGTTAGTGAGGTAGTTAGTTAGTTGTTCGGTAGTTAGTTAGTTAGTTAGTTAGTTAGCTACTAAGTTAGTTAGTTAGTTAGTTAGTTAGTTAGTTACTAAGTCAGTTAGTTAGTTAGTTCGTTCGTTAGTTAGTTAGTTAGTTAGTTGTTCGGTAGTTAGTTAGTTAGTTAGTTAGTTAGTTAGTTAGTTAGTTAGCTACTAAGTTAGTTAGTTAGTTAGTTAGTTACTAAGTCAGTTAGTTAGTTAGTTCGTTCGTTCGTTCGTTCGTTCGTTCGTTCGTTCGTTCGTTCGTTAGTTAGTTAGTTAGTTGTTAGTTAGTTAGTTAGTTAGTTAGTTAGTTAGTTAGTTAGCTAGTTAGTTAGTTAGTTAGTTAGTTAGTTAATTAGTTAATTAGTTAATTAGTTAGTTAGTTCGACAGTCAGTCAGTCAGTGACAAACACTTATCCCTTTCAAGAGATGTTCGTATACCGCATTTAATAATCAAACCTAGTGTGACGAATACATTGTAGACTTAGCGTATACAGCATCTCAAAATAGGTCAGCGTGCCCTCCGTGTGCCTGAGATATTAAGCTTCACCTTCCAATACGCTTTCGAACGTGTTTAGTTTACTTGTAGCTCTCTAGCGCATTCGTCAATGGGCCATATTTTCCTCGTTTATGTAGTTTACATCGTCAGCATAATAGTATGCAATCGGTAGCAGTATATCCAGTATGAACACAGTTGGGTTTGGTCTTGTGGAATTTTCCCGCACATATTTCAAGCCTTTAGTAAGATAGCAGGTGAAAAGTACATGGGTGGGGGGGGGGGGGTAGAAATATCATGTGGCGAGCGGATTGATATCGCGTAGTTTGCGGAATTCACTGCCTTGACTCATAATCTGAGCTTCGTGTCTGCAAGCAATAGTCCCACCTGTCTCAGCTCATCGTCATTGCAGTTTGCCTGATGTAGTACATCTACGATCTTAGAGCATTTAATTGTGTCGAAGGATCGTTATATATCAATGCCCATTTTGAGTAAATCCCAGTGTTTGGACATGACTAATGGCATAATCATGCGCCGGGCCCATACACCGATTGCATCCCTGTTTAAAGCCGCGCCGATCTTGTCACGAATGTGCTATAGAATAACATTGGATGAGTTTTTCCATAGACTGTTGAGAAGCACAATCGCCACAGAGTGCACACAGGCTGGATTTACTCAGTGCATCATCGTTTTTAAGACCATGTCACATGTATATTTTAATAATGAATTGTTCATGCCACTAGGTCTGGATCACATCCATTTTCAGTGCTTTTAGTGCCTTCTCAAATTCTGCTAATTCGATTGATCTTAGTAATGGCCTTTGGCCACATGGAAACGGATGCAAGTGCTCATCATCATGGTTAGTGAACTGATCCTTGAACAATTCACGGATTATGTACACTTTGACCTTGTCTTTTCCGATAAGGTTCAGTGTTGTGTACAGTAGGTCGCACTGAGTAGTCAGTATATCTCTTGAGTCTCTGGATGAGCCCCATTCTAGCGGCCGAATGCAACCATTATTTCATCTGCCAGAGAGTTTGCTCATTGAATAGTAATAGTTGTATGTGTCTTGGTTTGGTTTTGTTAACACAGGGTTATCAGAATACCTAGTTCGAGTCCTGTTTTTGACAGTTCATATGATGATGGTAGCTGATGATTCCACACATTTGAGTATTTCGTCTAGAGCCTCGTTTGGATAGGAGATTACCTCGATGTTACCTACCTGGTCCTTGATGGCCTTTTAGTATGCCATTTGACGGTTTGTGTCGCTGATGAGCCTGTGCAGCTCGGGGGTGATTCTTACATGTTTGCCTGGTATGGCTTTGCAGGACTAGTACGTTAAAGTGCATGTCTATGATTAATTAAAAATGTAATTATATATTATGTTGAATATTTTGAAACTACTTTGACTGGGACCTATGGCCGCCATGGACAGCAACAACTCCCGCCCATACTTTCAAAATAGTCAACTGCCGTTGTGCATAATGACCTTGAAATTGAAGTTCGGAGAATTCAGCATTCACAGTGTGCAAATCGATTCAAGTGTGCATTCAAAGTGGGCCTTAGATAACATGGGCGTGGCATAGCTAGGAAGGGATCCATCTATTTCAACAGAGTATCAGCATGGATGCCTTGAAATACATCTCTTGGTATGTTTTAAGTAAGATGATTAGCATGGATCTAGCTCCGTTTAAGACTCGTATTAATAGGTGTACTGTTGAACGGTTCTTCATATCCTTTTCTAGCTATGTACGCTGATTTCTATCTAAGTTCCGCCCACATTGTTTGCGTGTTTGAATTGATTTACAAATATTGAACCTTAATTCCACATACTAGCAATTTTAAGGTAAATAAATATACTGGTAAGATGTTGAATATTCTGAGGCTAATTTAAATCGCTCCCAGTCAAATTAGTTTCGAAATGTTCAACTGGATGTTTGTGGAATTGTAAACTCTGGAAATAAATACAATTCGTATAGTTGACGGAAATTTGGAAATTCATGATGGATATTTGTACATCGTTTTGCTTGTGACGCCATGAATTATGTGATCTAATTGATTATGACATCGGTTTCTTGAGCGACAGATCGAATCCCAATTTTAACTGTTCTGTAGTTTGTGATTAGAACTTACATGACCATCAGTGAATGTCATCATAGAAAACGTTTCACACCAATGGCATGCACCAGATCGCACGCCCGCTCTCATATGTTGAAAGGCACATCAGTAGGCCATTTAAATACTATTTCTAGAGACGCTACCCTACCTTCATTTAGATTGATACACAGCTAGAATGTTATTTAGACATTTTCATGATGAGATAAACACAAGCCCGATTACGAGGGAGAAAACAAATTGCGCTATTGTATGTTGGAGTTTAAATGACGTGACCAGCTCATTGACTTGTGGTTCGACTGTATTTTACGACTTATTGTCCTTCATGTGGTCAATAGGAAATGTATTAATAGTGCACTGCGCATGTCTCTGGGATTGAAGAATAATAAACATGAATAAATGTGCCCTTTTCACGTATGTTCAATTGTCTATTAATCGTGCGACCCAATAGACCTCATCTGTTGAGAGGCATACCAAGGTAAGGTTCCAATGACATGGTAATTTCCTCTAAATCGCCAGATAGAAAACGTCCACAGCTGCTGGTAGTCTCACTATCTGACTTTAGTGAGTTCTCAAAAGTTGATGCGAGTATGTTTCAATTGCAAAGCAAATTTAGACAGCAATATCTTCTAGACAGATTGGCTTGAAACTGGTGTAATGCAAAGAATGTGTCATATATGGTATGTGAGATAGAAAAGCGTATGTTTGTCACATTTGTTAGACTTACATAAAACTAATTTAGCTGTTTGAACACTAATTTTCAATTAAGAAGCAGACAGTTTCCATTTCCATGTAGGTTTAATTGCGTGCTAATCGTGAGACCTGCTATTCCTTATCTGGTGAGATGTGTTGCAAGATCACCTTCATCAGGTTCAATTGATATGACAATTTCTCTGAATCTGAACTTCCGATGTTGATAACAGCGCACAATCTGTGATAATTACGTGTGCGAGATTTTAATACTCGAAGAGGCATACTCTATTTAAATGCGGGTGCTTCAATAGCCACGCCAAGACACGTACACACATATTACATATGTTGCAATGTTACACAACATGCATTGCATTGTGTTAGTTAAGATTTCAGCTAATAGCCATGACCATGTCTGTCTGGTCTTCTGTATATCTGATAAATTTAGCAATATAAAGCCCACAGCCCAGACCTTTGACACAACCTGTCGATATATAGACACATGCAAATGATCTATATCGTACCCTACATGACGCAATTGATTGGAAACCTGGACTCCTCACTTCTTTGACTATCGCATTGACATACTTTTAATACGCAGTGTTTAATTTTGAAAAATGATAGAATGGCTTATATTACTTAAGCAAGCTTGTTTTTCATTGGATACAATTCTTTGACTTGGTCAGTCTGACGATCGCCTCACGCATTGGTGAGTCGCCATTGGTCAGAGGGTGGCAAGCGACAGTCTTGCTATTGGCCACAGTCTAATATGTGTTGGTGGACTTTGCTTACAGGGTTACGTGATGTGACTATGGCTGGTAGTGTAGTAGTGCTTTCCTGGCTGCATCAAACTAATTCTGCTGACCGGTTCTTCATGTCAAAGGGGCGGGTGGGTGGGGTCAATAATGGCAATCAATGCTTGCCAGTGCATAGCGTCTCCATGACCAGGCCTCTGCGCCTCCGTGTGACAACGTACCGGTCGCCTTTCCCTGGAATTACTACAATGGATTGCGTGCACCATGGTCCCTAGAGGTGTACTATGCAAGACCCGCATTGTGTTATTGCTTTGCTTTGACACTCACTAAAATGTCGGGGAATACAACCCTTAGAGCGAATGGAATCAATATAGCCCAATGACCAGCATAGACATGGCTACATTATCTAAAGACAAACAACCGTGTGGAGGGACTCTTTATTAGAGCCAACTATCAGCCCGGATGCAAGAGTGGAATGTAGATTCAAATGTATCAGGGCAAATGCTATGCTTTAAGCTTATTTTAGGCTACACCTGTATATATACCGCCCTCATCCCATCAGTGCCTCCATACCTCCATCATTCCCCACCGCCTTCATCCATCGCTACTCTACACCCCCACCCCATCCCCACCCCTCCCCACGCAATCCCAACATAGCATCGAAGTCTCCCCTCTCTTTATCTAACATCCTCTTTCGGCATCACCCATCTCTCTCTCGACCACCTCTCTCTCTCTCTCTCTCTCTCTCTCTCTCTCTCTCTCTCTCTCTCTCTCTCTCTCTCTCTCTCTCTCTCTCTCTCTCTCTCTCTCTCTCTCTCTCTCTCTCGCTATCTCTCTCGCCCCTCTCGTTCTCTCTCTCTCTCTCTCTCTCTCTCTCTCTCTCTCTCTCTCTCTCTCACTCTCTCTCTCTCTCTCTCTCTCTCTCTCGCTTTCTCTCTCTCTCTCTCTCTCTCTCTCTCTCTCTCTCTCTATCTCTCACCAGCAATATATTGAATGCGTCCGGTTGCTTAGTACGGTTCTTAATTTGCGACGAGGAACTTCAGTTTCCACTCTGTTCTCAACCTGTTTATTCATCCGCAACTATGACTTAGCACGAATTGGTTGCCCCGGACACACTAGAGGTGGACATATTCCGGAAACGCGTCGGTTGCTTGCCAGTGTAGTGATCGATCACTCAACCATGCATAGACATTGACAAGCATACAAGTATTTCAGTTCAGGATGGCCTAAATATGTGCGATGCTGTATGTCACACAATCCCATCTTCCTATAATGGAACTGACACATTAAGACAATAACACCGTAAGACATGAACACATTCAATTATGGATGCGTGGTTACGGTCCTGGATTACGCACTACGCAGACTAACACGGTGCTTAGGAGATCAGTATCGAACCAAATTGGAGAATAGTAGGATACATTTCTATGCTATGTCCCGCGTAAGGTGTTGACTATTTTGAAACTAATTAGACTGGGTGCCGCTGCTGCCTATGACTACGAATTCAATGTACTCATGTGTATTCAATTTTCATTCAAACGTGCTTCATTTGCCGCAATAACACCCACCAACCCCGAAAAAAAAAAAATTGCTCAACAGAATATCTAATAAATCGTAACGGGTTCTGGTGTTTTATCCATTCTTGTTCAAAATTTAATAGTTAAAAATTTAATAGTTATGCGCTGTCCACGGAGATACCAGATATACATTAAGCCTTATGTGTTCTGCGAGTTTTGCTTACATGTTGTATATTTTGAAGATCGTATCACTGCGCATGTAATCTGCACTATCTTGTAAGACAGCGATGTAAGACACTATAGTAAGCATCGGATACAGTATTTATCTTCGGAACTATAATATTAATAATGAGCCGGTTCTTCGTGACGTTAAACATACTCATAACATGTTGGGTCACGCGGCGATATTAGTTCCTAAGAATACCTGGAACATAATATGTGTACATGCCAGGCAAGAGATCAAGCCTATACTGGTGGTTGCTGCGTGGAGCCCATTAGTTATTGAAGCCTAAGTTGAATGTGCCTTGTTATAAATAAATCGGGCAAGTGCAGACGTGATTAGCTTGTCATGCCTAATTGGAATGCGGACGTATGTATTGAATCCCAAGTTGATGTGCTTAGCAACTTAATTCGCATAAAACTATCATACGTGCGTTAAATCGCTCTGAATGATATATGAACAATCAGGTAAATATTAATCCGTCAAATAAGCTTAATTAACATCTGATTTGGCTAAAATAGATGGCCGGCAATCAAGTACCATTTCTCAGTTTAGGAATAGTAAATCTAACTGTCGATCGAAGACACATGCCTTAGTTTATATAAGATGCTATATGGCGTGCAAAGCTATCACTTCACCATATAATGATCATAACATTAGCCGAACTTCAGCTTGTTTAGAGCTTAAAGGTGTTCAACAGAACTTTGCCAGAATATATTATGATGTGAAGTATTCAGTAACGAGGGCTTATCTGTAAATTGTCTCTAAATTCATTGAATAATGTTCGTGTATTAAAAGTTAATTTAACAAACTATCATTAATCAAATGAAAGTAGTTGAGTTGTCTCTTCAATAGTAGTGATTACATTCAATGAGAAATAGGATATTATTTCCTGAATTTTCAATCTTCTGATATTGATTCTGGGAATCGATTCAAAGACACACTCGCTACGAACGCCTGCTGATGTCAGAGAGCGAGCTGCTTTGAAAAAGAAAGTCCTGGTAATGCAAACCGAAATTGAATAATATTAAATGACACATGTTCAAAGAAAACCTAATTTAGTTATTCTACATTTAAATCTAAGCAGACAGAATGCGCTGAGCTGATTACATTTAAATGAAGCAGTTATAGCGAATTCCCGCACTTTGAGCTTTACGGAGCCGACTGCCAATCATTATACGCACACATACGACGCCACCTTTGTTGACTGGAATTGCGGCGGAGAGATTCTAATAATTGCAGCACAATCAATATAAATATGTGTGCTTAAATTGCCATACCATTTCACTTACGCCATACATAGATTCCCTATATAACACTGTTCCACAAAATGCATGGTAGTACATTTTGGTACAACTCCAGGTAGTAGATGTAGTCATGCCAGTCATGCGTACTGTATGTCTGACAGCTGTCTTACTATAGAGGATATGACCTTGATGCTTGCATGCATATACACAAACTGGCAATGCATTTCCACGAACATAACACACATGCAAGGGATCTTGACACCACATATCACATACAGGGAAAGTAGGCGACATCAATGCAATTTGGTATCGACCACTTTGACACATAATTTGCGAAAACGTGTTTAGTTATGAGAAATGATAGACTAGCTTGTATCACATAGGTAGCCTTTATAGCTCAGTGGACACAATTCCACGTCGTCCCGGGCAATGATGATCCGGCATTGGTTACAGGATGGAAGGAGGGAAGCTCGCCAGTGGCCATGCTCTAATACGTGTTGGAGGGCTCTGTCCAGAGAGCCATGTAGTACGCTAAGTGTGGTAGTGTAGCAGCACTGGTTTGCTACATGCTTTCAATTACTGCTGCTGGCTAGTAATCCTGGACAAAACGGTGGGGTCGTAGTAATTATATACATCTCGTCTGACCACTACATAGACCCGCCATGACCGGGACCCTAATAATGGCTCCTTGTGAAAACATATGGTACTTGCACATCTTTTGCCGACATATTACTACAACGGAGCTTGGAACAGCGATAGCCCTAGTGGGCAAGACCCGGACACGGTTGTTGATATGCTCCAACACTCGCTTTCATGTAGTTGTCATGCCACATTTAGCGTCAATAAAATCAATGATCCAGTGGTAAGCGTGGTTACGTCATCTACGGAAAGCGAATGGCTGATACACTCCTTATTAGAACAGAGGGCCTGCCTTTATGAAACGGTTGGAATACAGCTGATGTCAAGAGACTAACTGACACTAACTTGTCAGCATATCCATGTAGGAGAACAGTGGAGATACCGCCTACATCACCATTTTCCCTAGATGTAGATATATGTCTCTGTCGGATCCTTATCAAATTCATCATACGAATGCAGTAAACAGGCCAAGAATCTCTTGTACATGATAGCTGCTGTTCAACCCTCATTCAGCGCAACTAGGTTTGCATCATGAAAATTAAAATGTCCTCGATTGATTGATTAATTAGTGTATTGTATTTTATTTAACAATGTGTCGTAATGTCTAATCATACTCCACCAGTGAGGAGCAGTGCAAATACTCTCACATGGAAAATGATCTCTTTATTCTGAAACCATTGCACTTATTTGATCGTATTTACATGAGATCGCCGCCCCTAATAATACGTATCATCACACGCACCAACTATGTGGCCCAGTGACTAACAATATGATTATTCTGGCAATCATTATATTAATCGGGTTGCTTGTTGCATATATTGGATCTCGATTGCCGCATCAACATACACTTTGGAATGGCTGTATCCAAAGATCAATAACCATATTGCATTGATCTGCTATTAATGTATATGCCGACAATGAAGCATCTCTGCAATGCTGCTATGTGTTATATCTTACAAATGCAATGCTGTCCATATATTAGACATACATTTGTTTGTATCGGGTGGTAGTGGGTTGTGGCGGGGCGGTGCGGTACAGCATTGAATAACCTATACATGCATAGTATGCCCTGAGAGAAGCAAAATAACATGTGTATCTCATGGAGTGAAGTTATTCTCCTTAAGGTTGTCCCTTACAACATGGACTAGTGTTGGAATACAATTATGCTAATACAACTAGAGGTCTACCATAAATAATGCCCGCTTCGTAATGACGTGAATCAATTGCCAATGTTGTCGCCAGTAAATTAACAGTGATGATGTCTTACGTTAATTCAAGTTGCAAAATTCACCTTTCCAGAGTACCGACCCATCATATGACGTCATAATGAACTGCTCGATGTGTGGAATGATATCATAATGACTGACGTCATGAGTGATGTCGATAAGTACGTCACGAACGCATCTTTGAAGACGGTCTATGCGTTGTTGTAAAATTGTTTGCTTTCACTATTTAATAAATATTATGTTGAATATTTTGAAACTAATTTGACTGGGCGTTGTTGCTGTCATAGGCAGCAACAGCACTCAGTCAAATTAGTTACAAAATGTTCAACAGCTTTCCTGTATAGGTTTCAGGAAATTGATAGCTAGGGCATTTGGGGATCGATCAATCCCAACACGGCGAGGTGTGGGTGGAGCTTAGCTAGTAATGGGCCAGGCATAGCTAACAATCGAAATGTCCATTCCAGCAAATGAACACATGTACCTTTAATACCCGTTATGTAACCATTGCATGGTGAAGCAGAACAAATCCGGCCTCAGCAATCGCCTTGAGGAAAGCCCATTTGCAGATCAAACGAATACTATGTTTAAAAATTTAGCCCTAGAATTACTGGCTTGATAATCGTAAATTTTAATTTTAAAAAAGGGTTGCTAATGAACATTCAATAACAAAAAAGATATACGATCGCAGACTACAATGCGTGCTGAGCCAATCTTTGGAGAAAAATTCATCTCGGGCCAGTAGATTGGACAAGTAGTGACGATTAATTGATCAAGAGGAGATTTACTTTGACTGATTTTGACACATGTTGTTTTTTGAAACAGTAAGTCACAGGACACAGACTATTTCTTATTAAGATTACGCGTTGAGAACGAATAAACTGTTGCATTTGTATTATCATTGTGTTACTGGATGAAGCTGCTCGAGACATCTTCTCTAATGTGATTACTAACCCTGACACCAATATGACAGAGCACGGGATTAAACGACTGAGCAAAAGGAAATACCCTAGAGACTTTTAGGTGTGAATCACCTTCCAAAATATTTAATAAATTCCCAATGTAAAGGGTCAAATGTATAAGGATAAAACTAGGCTTTAGATCCTTGCGACATGAATGATATGCTAACTCATTTTGGGTTGCATATGTATGCATACATTCCTCCCTCCCTCCCCCCTCTCTCTCTCTCTCTCTCTCTCTCTCTCTCTCTCCAGATATCCCCTCCTCCATACACCCACAACCTTCCCAGCCCTCCACCTCTTACCGGCCAACCATCATACCACTACTCCATCCAACCCCTTCTATCCATCCCTAGCACTCATCCTCTTACTGAATCCCTGTAACCATTCTCCACATGATCTCTGCCTCACTCCTCTCTCCATTTCTCGTGTTCTTTTCATTCCATTCCTCCCACCCTCACACAGCTTACCATTCCTCCATCACTCCCTTCCTATCTCCTCCTTCCCTCAATAACGCCCTGCAACTCTTCCCCCATCTCACTTCTCTCTCTCTCTCTCTCTCTCTCTCTCTCTCTCTCTCTCTCGCTCTCGCTCTATCTCTCTATCTATCTCTGTCACTCTCTCTCTCTCTCTTGCCCTCTCTCTCTCTCTGCCTTTCGCTCTTTCTGTCTCTCTTCCTCCCTCCCTCTCTCACGCTAGTCATTCACTCCTCTCTGTATCAATCTGTCTCTGGCTCCGCCTCTCTCTCTCTCTCTCTCTCCCTCTCTCTCTCTCTCTCTCTCTCGCTCTCGCTCTCGCTCTCTCTCTCTCTCTCTCTCTCTCTCTCTCTCTCTCTCTCTCTTTCTCTTTGTCTCTCTCTCTCTCTCTCTCTCTGCCTTTCGCTCTTTCTGTCTCTCTTCCTCCCTCCCTCTCTCACGCCAGTCATTCACTCCTCTCTGTGTCAATCTGTCTCTGGCTCCGCCTCTCTATCTCTCTCTCCCCTCACTCTCCCACCCCCTCTCCTCTCCAACACTCACTTTCTCCCTCTATCTGGCAAAATGGTAAGTGTGTTTATATCTGAGTAATTAGTACGGCTCTTTATTTGCGACGAGAAAATTCGGTTTCCACTCTGATATTCAGGTGTATTCATCTGCATGTCTGTTCATTACATTGCTTTATCTACCATAGACACACAGGTCCATTGGGCAGAATGAGGACAGTCCAGCTATTTCACCTTGCGACCACGTGAGCTTAAATATGTAGGATGGTGCACGACACACTAATCAAACTGTCAATAAGCATACGGACATATCAATTCAATGTTAACGTAACGCATGGAGGATATTCAATTCTGGTTGTGCGGTTCCAGTCCTGGAGTGCGCAGTACGCAGGTTAACTAAGTAATGCACGTTCGTTTTGTTTCGTGTCGAAGAAAAACAATCCAAATCAGCTGTGCTTGATATTGCTATAAGTCACAAGATATTTGCGAACATAAGAATTTCTTCCCACACATTTGGCAGTATTTGGATAGCATGGATGATGACACGTGGTACGATTTAGCTAGGTGAATGTGTACGGCAATCCCCCTCCCCCCACCCCATCACCCGCCACCCGTCCCCGCCCCCACGCCACACCCGAGGATATATCATGCGATTACTAATTATCATGTGATGTTTTGACAATATACATGATAGTTTAAACCCTGAGCAACATGATGATGGCTAAACAACGTCCATCTAACACTGGATTGGTAGATAGTATGGACTGTTACATTAATCATCCATGTTGAGCTCGGAAATGCAACATTACACAGCTGTCTCTCTCTTTTACTCTCACCCCTTTCTCTTCATCAGCCATCCCTCTATATCGCTCCCACCCGTCTCTCTCTCTTTCTACTCTTATCGATCAGCCACCCTCCCTCTTTCGCCCCCTCACGGAGCCCCACTACATCAATTAGACGTCTCCTCTCAGTTTCTCTCTACAGCCCCCCCCCCCCACCCCTCCTGCTCCCTCTCTATCTCCCTCTCATGCTTCCTCGCCCTCGTTCTTTCTTTATCTCACTCACTTTCTCGTTTTAATGCTCTCCCTCTACTCCCTCTTTCTCTTTCTCCCTCCTATTCTCCATCTCGCTCTATCTCCCTCTCTCTCTCTCCCTCTCCCCCTCTCTCTCTCTCTCTCTCTCTCTCTCTCTATCTCTCTCTCTCTCTCTCTCTCTCTCTCTCTCTCCCGCTCTCTCGCTCTCTCGCTCTATCTCTCTCCCGCTATATCTCTCTAACAAAATGTGAATTGTATGTAAGTCGGTTTCCTTTGACCTGTTGTCCATTTGCGACAAGAGACAGTAGTATCTACTCTGCTATCAGCATGTTTACCCATCTCCAATTACGACTTAGCACGAATGGGTTGCACCGGACAAACTAGCGGTGGACATATTCCAGAAAAGTGACAATTGCTTGGCAGTATAGTTATAGAGTGTTCAAGCATAGACACACATAGACATTGGCAAGGATATATGCATTCCGGCCTCTATTAATAAGGGAACTGTTGTATTAAGGTTATACGACAGTGAGTCGTGAAGCAAACTAATTAGCTGTCTGGTTGCAGTCCTGGATTACGCAGTACGCAGACTAACGACGTAGGGGATCAGTGTCGAAAGAAATGGGTGAATAGAATGATCTAATCCTAGCTATGCCACGCTCATTTCTAACTAAACTTTTCCCACTTTGTATTGAAATGGAAAGAATTGACGGTACTCTACATGCCCATAGCATGAAATACGTGATTTTACTTGCTATTTCCATTATCCATTGCCATTTCATGATGTCATATTTCAACTCAGGTCGACGTTTGTCGCAAGATTCTAGGACAAATTGATTTCTAAGTGGATTCTATATGTTATGGCATGGTGTTACATTAAGCCTTCTTAGATCGGATTCAATAGAAAGAATTAACATCGGTCTGGTCGTTGTGTTTTGCTTTCAAATTAGCTGCTAGGTATTTACCAGCGCTCATCACCACATTCATGTACAGACTCTCTTTGTATCGAAATGCTAGATGTTAAACTCGCTGGTAATCACCGATTAAGAGTTACAGGCATAACAATAAAGTCAGTGGATATAATTGTAATCAATTTCCATGTAATAAAGTAAGCTTGGCCTCTGTACCCTGCTGACGAATGGTATTGTTCAAACATCGCCAATTTACTTCTGTGAATTAAACCCTAATGGAGGGAAGTCGAAAATGTGGGTTAGCTACACATGGTTTAAAGAGTTAAACCTGGTTTAGCTATTACTAGGTTTAAACGTGCATTTAGACTGGCGTAAAACACTGATCATATAAAATAAGAATTCAACACACGTGATAATATTACCTTTCTAAATGTATGTACATTTAAATCGATTTTGTGAAAGCTATAGTAAAAACTGATTTCAAGAAGCTAGTTTATATAACAAACCTAGAAACAAATGTCATTCAAATTTAAAAACTGGGGTAGAGTAGTTTAACTCAGATTGCCATGTGTAAAATTGTCACTTCTATATTTGGCAAGTCAGTTCGTCATTGAGTCAGTTTGGGATAGAGCTCTCCCATTCATATACATAATGAGATTCACGTCCGACAACTGTTTAAGCGACACCATTGCTTATTATCAGATTGCCACCGATTTAATTTATTGCCACTATTTTATTATTACGTCAACCGGTGTATTACTATGTTTTAATAATAGGTCATGACCCATTATATACTGTTAGTTTAGAATATAAATATCAACTTCTATTCCATTAAACCCATGAGTTGGGTACACGAATACTAATAAAATAAATAAGGTTACACCTTGAATACAGACTCGGTTTAAGGCAAAACCTGGTAGCACATTTCTTAGTACCCGGTTTAAGAGGAGATATGTTACCATGTTTATGCTAAACTAGTGTTTAAACCTTATTGAATTCCACCCTATGTGTGCTGTGAGTTTGTGTTCTCAAGTCAGCAAGAGGTTGACGATTACATGTTGTATATCTTGAAGATTATATCACTAGAGATTTAATCTGCAATATGGTGTAATGCGTCGATGTAAGACACCATATTAAGCTTCAGACGCAGTGTGTATCTTTGGCAGCATAATATAAATAATAAACTGGTTATTCGTGACATTAAACATAGTCATGCAATTTTGGGTCAAAAGGCCATAAGAGTTCCTAACAATGCTTGGAACGTAATATGCGTATATGGCAGGTTAGAGATCAAATCTATACTGGCGGTTGATGCATGGAGATCATTAGTTACTGAGGCATTGGTTAAATATACTTTGTTATACATCAATCACGCAACTGCCGACGTGAATAGCATGTCGAGCAATATTTGAATCCGACAGTATGCGCGGAATCTTGAATGTATGCTTTTAATAGCAACTTTGTTGGCATACATAAAGCTACCATAAATGCACTAAATCGATCTGAATGTTACAGGATCAATCCGGTAAATATTACTCCTTTAGAAAACCTTGAGCAATATCTGATTGGGCCAAAATAGATGGCTGGCCAATAAAATGCCATTTATCAATGAGGAATAGTAAATCTGACAGACGATCAACGATACCTGTCACTGTGTATATAATATGCTATCTTGCTTACAAAGGCGCCACTTCAACACCTAATGATCATACCACTAGCCAAACCTCTGCTTGTATATGACTTAAATGTTTTCAATAGAAATTTGTTAGGATTTATTATAATATAAAGTATTAGCTAACGACGTCTTATCGGCAAACCGACTGTAAATTAATTAAATTATGTTCGTGTATTAAACGTTAATTTAACAAATTATCATTAATCAGATGCAAGCAGTTGTATTGTCTCTTCAGTAGTAGTTTTTAGAGTCAGTGAGAAATAGGCAATCTATTTTCTGAATCTTCAATCTTCTGATATTGATTCTGAGAATCGATTCAAAGGCCCACTCTTAGTAAGTCAGTATCAGACGCCGAATCCATGCTTAAGTGCGCCAAATCCATGCTTAAGTGCGCCGAATCCATGCTTAAGTGCGCCGAATCCATGCTTAAGTGCGCCAAATCCATGCTTAAGTTCGAGTATTATGAACATGAACTCTTTAAAATGGACATTAAGTGCATATTTCTATCAAAGCAACTCTACATATCGATTTGCTGATAACCTGCAATTAAATAATTAATATAGTATTATTTAGACATTTTCCTGAGATGAGCAAGACTTAACAGAGTACTAAGGAGAGATACATTGATTGATTGTATGTTTGGGATCAAATTATGAGGTCCGCAGTTGCATGAATGAGTTATAAAGAGATCTGTTCATCTAAATTGTTTTTGCTTGAAACAACACTTCACAGTTGTCTGATAGTGTTTTGCTTATCAATTGGATAAATGACCTCATGTGTTCCAGAATGCAATCATAACAGGTACATTTCAACATACTTTCAGAATGTGTAACAGCTTACCTTTGCAATTACATTGAAAATATAATTGATGAGAATGTAGTTTTCAAAATCTTCATGTCAGTGTGCAGCCATTGCTAGAATTGCAAGGAGCTTGATTGGAAGAACAGAGATTACTATTTAATGAAAGTATTAGTAATTTTCTTTATGCTTACCATGCAGATGTATTTGTATCTAATCAGCTAGCGCTTCCTTTTGTAGCACAGTGTATTACAATAACCAGCAATAACATTCCATTCACTCTGAGGAAATTCACATAATAAAATTCCTGAATTGTAGAAGGGACCTTCAAACAGCATTTCTGTGCATGCTCGCTATGAGCCTCTACTGGTTTCAGAGAGTTTCTTTGAAAAAGAAAGCCCTGAGAATGCAAAGCGTAATTGAATACTATTACATAACACGTGCTTGAAGAAAATCTAATTTAGTTATTCTACATTTAAAGCTGAGCAGACAGAATGTGCTGACGTAATAATTCCATTTCATATCCAATTCTCACTCCAATGATTACATTTAGATGTGACATGTATAATGGAGGCCAGCTTTGGAGGCTCGACACTGCTACACATTCATGATGCCATTACGGGGAGTACTGGTACCCGTTATATTCATAATTCCGGCGTCACGTTTGTTAGTTGTAATTGCGTCGATGATATTGTAATAATTGCAGCATAATCGATATACATATGTGTAAATAAATGGCCTGACCAAGACAGGCACGACTTGGCATACACACATCACATACACACATTGTAGCAATGTTCCACACAATGCATGGTATTACTGGTTGGTCTAAACCCAATCTAGTAGATGTATTTATGTCACTCTTGTGTACTGTATGTGTGACAGCTTCCGTGTTATAGCGTATGTGCTGTTGATGCTTGCCCGCATGCACACAAACTGACTATTGATTTCTAGAAAAATATAACACATGCACGAAATCTGATCATACACACGTATGAGTACCATACTAAGAGATGGTACGTAAGACAATATTTAACACCAGGTATCCTATATTTTCAGTGAAAATGTGTGACATCAGTTGGTGCCGACCCCATCAACACACAATTTGTGGCACCTTGCTTAGGTATGATACATGTTGGAAAAGCGTTATCATATAGGCATGTTTATTGGATGCAATTCCTTTGCTTGCTGAACTAGGTAGCCCCTACCGAGCAATGACAAGTCGGCGTTGGTTACTGGATGGAAGGAGACAGGCTCGCCATTGGTCACGCTCAATATGTGTCAATAATTTATCTCGTCCCAATGCATAGCCTCTCCATGGCCAGGACTCTGGCAATGCCTACTTCATACAACATATGGTAATTGAACACCATTTGCGCAGATATCACTACAAGTAATCTTGGAGCAACGATAGCCCTACTGCGTGTGAACGACCCGCTGTTTTTGATATGTTCCGGCACTCACTGTCCATGCATGTGTCATGCTGCATTTAGAATGAATAAACTCAATATACCACAACGGTCAGCGTGGGCATTGTTACATCCTCCATAGAAAAGCGACATACCTAGTTATCTCCTTATTAGAGCCAACGGCCAGCCTTGACGAAGCAATGGAAATACAGCAGAGGATAGGAAGTCGTTTAAGTCTTATTAACTTGCCATCATATCAATGCAGGAAAGGAGTAAGGGAATAACCATCGCACATGAATTGAAACATTATGAACCACAATCGATTACATAAATTAAACAATTTTTGATGATTTATGGTGTTGAATTTGCCAGGCAATGATAACAATTTCGAGGTCCTATATTTGTCCATGATTGCTGCTGTTCCATGCAACCTCAACATCAACAACAACGGCGACCGAACTTCCCTCGATTAAATCATGCAATGTGATTGGAACAGTGCAGTGCTTAATTAGTGTATCGTTTCCTATTTAACACTGTGTAGTAATGTCTAACCATAGTCCGGGCATTTCGCTTTTGCCGGAGTTTCTTTGAGGCGCAGTGGAATTATGTTCACAATTAGTCTCTTTATTCCGTGAGCATTGCACTTATCTGATCGTATTTACATGCCATCCCCGTCCGTAGTTATGTAACCCTTTCCCGGTGAAGCTGGCTACAACCGGCATCGGAGATGAAAAGAATCCCCGCCCTCTTTGAAAATGAAGTGCTAGAATGATAAAAATAGCGTTGCTAATGAACATTCAATAAGAAAATATGTACTATGGCAGACTGCAATCTTAATGAGCCAATCTTTGAGGAAAACGTCATCTTTAGCCAGTAGCTTAGACAAGTATTGAAGATTGATTGATTAAGCGAAGATTTAATTTGATGATTCTAACATATGTTGTTTTTTGAAAAATAAGGTCTCAGGACAGAGAAGATTGATTAGTAACATTACGCATTGGGAACAAATAAACTGTTGGCTTTGCATTATCATTGGGTCATTGGATGACGCTACCCGGACATCATCTCTGAGAAATAGAAATAAGAAGAAAAGAAATACACACTTTTAGTTATGAATCACCTGCCACGATATTCAATAATTCGCCAATATAAAATGGCCAAAGTTATGTGGACAAATTAATGCTTTAAATCATTGTGACATGCCTGATATGTTAACTCTTTTAGGTTACACATGCATGCATACATCCCTCCCTCCCTCTCTTCCCCACCCATCCCTTCCTCCCTAGATCCACTCCCTTGGACGCCTTTCTCCGCCCACCTGCCATCCCTCCGCTCCATTCCACCCACCCCATTCTCTTACTAAATCCCTGCAACCATTACCCGCCTCATCTCTCTCCCGCCCCGCTCTCTCCACCCTCCCTCTCTCCATCGCTCAGGCGCTATACATCTTTCCTTCCCATCCCTCTCACAAATATCACGCTCACCATTCCTCTTTCATTCCCACCCCCCCCCCCCCTATGGCCTCCTGCCACCTCACCAAACCCCTGCAACCCGTTTCCATCTCACTTCGACTTCTCTCGCCCTCTCTCCCTCTCTATCTATGTCTTTCTCTCGTCCTGTCTCCCCCACCCCACCTCCCTCCCTCCCTTCCTCTCTCACTCACTCCTTCCTCTCTCTCCCCTTCCTACCCGCCCTTCCCACCACCCACTCAATGTGTCAATATGTCTCTGTCTCTGCCTTTCTCCTTTCCTCACTCTCAATCTCCTCCCTAACCCGGACTCTCTTCCTCTAGCTGACAAAATGCCAACTGTGTTATGCCTGTGTCATTAGTTTGCTGTTCATTTACGACGCGAAAATTAAGTTTCCACACTGTTATCAATATGTTTATTCATCTGCATGTCTGTCCATTACGACTTAACATGCCTGGGTTGCACCACACAACCAAGAGGTTGACATCTTCCGGAAAAGTGACAGTTGATTGGCAGTGTGGTGATTGCTTTCTCTATCACAGACGCACAGATACATAGGAAAGAATGGAGACATATCACCATGCGATCGTGTGAGCTTAAACATGTGCGACGGTGCACGACACATTAATCCATTTGCCAAAAGCAAGCGGATATATCAAGTCAATGTTACCGTAACGCATGGGGTAATCCAATTCTGGTTGTCTGGTTGCAGCCTATGTTTATACAGGAAGCAGACTAACCGCCTGATGCATGCGTTTCTTGTTTCATTTCGAAAGAAAAACAAGTATATCACTTCAGTTCAGCTGTACTTTATATTGCCACAATTCAAAAGATTTTGCGAAATATCAGCATTTCATACCAAACTCTGGCAGTATTTGCACGTCGTTGATGATTGCATTTGCTGGGGTTTAGCTAGCTGATTATGTACGCCCCTCCTAAAACATACCATTCTATTACCAATTATCCTTTGATAGATTAGAAATTTAAATGACAGTTCTTCGAGGAGCTTCGGAGCTATATGATGATGGCAAATCACCGTCCATCTAATGCTGTATTGGTTGATAACATGGGTTAGTACCGTAATCGTTAATGTTGGGCTCGGAAAAGCAACATACCGCAATCCTATCTGTGTGTGATCGAAATACAACTAGTTTGATAGTAATTAAATACACTTTATATAACCTGTATTGCTAAAACATCTTCGCTTGCCACAGTAATACGGCACTAGCTGTAGTCATGCATCCAATCAGAGATCCGTCCTGCCAAAGAATTACCCGTCGTTATATGCAAATACGTCAGCTTTCAGATAATGTCACAATCACAATGCTCCGGCAGGACAATCACAATTATAACCGCTAAACTGTAGGATTGTATATCGTTGCTGCATTTTCAATTTAATATACAGAACATAACAGGCCCAAGTGTAACTAGTTTAAAATATTCAACAGCTTGTGATTTTAATTACCACACCCCACCCCCACCCCACCCCAGCACCACCCCCCGATGGTTAGATGCTGAGAATTCGGATTTCGACGTTTCAAATCAATACCAATTCGCATAGAAATAGAAGGAGCCTAGCTAGAGACGGAGTTCTCTATTATAACATATACAAATTAAAAGAACAAGTTAGAGATACCCAACACAGCACCTCCCAGAGATCTCCATCAAATAACTCACATAGACACATACGCATGGGATTAATGAAATTATATGTTGTGAATACCAATGCAACACCATACACAAATATATATTGCTGGGTGGGAAATCAAATATTTGACTATTACCATCACCAGTGGCATCGTGCCTGCCTAACCAATTCCAGTAAACAGGCATTGCATGTAATAAGACGAATCTTTCCTATATGACACTGATAGGGACACACTTCGATCTCTCGTCAAAAGTCGAAGCACTTACAGTTGACAAACCAAATCTCAACTATGAATGTCAACAGTATCATTCATTACATGCACGCCTGGGCTTAGCGACGCGACGAAGGTATGAAGGTCGTCTCGAGTCTGAAGGTAATATGTGTCTTCCATTGAAAATCCGAGGACACGTAAATATAGCATGAGAAAGGTAGGTTCTAGTCAACCGTAATCAGAGAAAATATAAATGGGAGCGATTAGTTTATGTCGCATCTATTTCTCCCTGAATACACAGGCGATTTTGAGAAGTCGCCACTGATAACAATGCATATGGTCCGATGGTGGTGAATCTGGCAATGACAGCTTACGAATGGGACACTGTTTCTGAATTCATGGCGCATTACTGACCAGAACAAGCAGATGCTTATTAAATAGTAAACATACACTCCATACAACTGATGGACTATTCCAGGTTTATATCAGTGCATCGCACATTTCTAGCTAAGCTCCGCCTACTGTTTACCCTTATTTGAACCGATGTTAACAGTTAGAAGCATGACACACAAACTCCCAATAATGTCAATGTAACTATCCAGACATGGTTTGGCTTATGGCAGCATACACGTAAGCTGTTGAATAAGTTCGCTGTCAATGTCCCCAGCTTTAAAAAAAAAAAAAGAATCAATGCAATGATCCCCACAAGTGGCCACCGTGTTGTGCTTTTAAACTGTAATCTCATAAGCCATCGGCGTAATCTTTTCATACTATTCCTAGAAGGAATGCAGATGAGTGCATCACTGTTACAGTTGCCAGTGCAAATATACTTTTCAGAAAGCACTCATTTACAGCTGTGTTTAATGTATGGCTCCGATCTGTCACACGCGTATAATAACGTCATAATATGTTAAGTTACATCTAAGCTGAAGTCGCATAATTGACAGAGAATACTCCGCCATGAAGCTTTAAAAGTCTGTCAAGTGTACACATTTTATGTTTTGAATGGATCTACTATTTAATGGTCAAGTTGGTAAAAAACGAGCTGATCTTGAGAAATGTCGATTTGCAGGTTAAGAGAAGAATACTTTTGAAAATTTACCAATGGAATGACTGGCTCGGTTACCATTATCATTCCAGTGGTACATTTTCAATAATAGTCTTCTTGGTCTGCAAGTGGACATTGGGTCATCAGAAATTTTAATTTTCTTGACCATTACTGTATTCTGCGACTGTAGTAGTAGAAATATCATACAGCAGCAATCCGTCCTTCATCGCTTTTTCCCACTGTGCCTTGTCCTCAGCCGAAATCCTTAGCTTCCTCATTCTTGGCTTGACTGTGCTGAGTCCTGCTTTCTTGAGGTCACCTCGTAGGTGGGCAAGTACTCCCATATATGTTAGTGTAGTTGCGTTGCTGTTTTAGCTGCAAATTGCTACTTTACACAACCGTTAAGTTGGTCGATTTCAGTCCACTTTAAGCCCAGCCAATATATTTACCTAAACATTAAAAATCAGGTAAATGCCAAGCCCGCTTTGAATACATTGTGTTATATTTTATAGTAGGAATGCCGGAATGCAACAAAGCCACACTCCGCAGCAGCACGTCCATCAGTACGCAATACATTGAGCTGATTCTTATTGGCAGGTATTTCACATATACGTATTTCCAGTGAGTTTCCAATTGATTAATAATGTAAGCACTTAATTTATCATTGAGCAAACAGCCATCTTCAATGTGTAATGGCCTGAATAGCAATGGAGGATTCCAGTGTCTCATTCAATCATATGACGCCATAATCAACTACGTGAATGATAGGCTGTCGTCATAAAGAACTCCCTGATGAAGAACGTAACTAATTTCTTCACGAACTTAATTGATGACGGACTAAGCGATGGTGTACGAATGGTATGTATTTACTATTTAATCCAGGTGTTGTTAAATAATTTGAAACTAATTTGAATACACCCAGGCAAATGAGTTTCAAAATATTCAATAGCGTACATGGACAGATTTTTAGAAACTTAGGTTTTGAGAGTGCGGTGATAGGTTGATCCCAACACGTGCAACGCGTGGGTTGGGCTCAGCTAGAGATGGGCAACGCATAGGTAAAGCTCGATTCCCCATAGAAATAAGAGGTGACCATCTTTAAATAACCAGATTAGTCAGCTCGACACTTTTGCAGCATAGTCAGTAAAAGAGTTATTCAATTTTACCTATGCCCCACCCATTTCCAGCTAAGCTCTACAGGCTGTCTATACATCTTGGGATCAGATTGATGTTTGAAACCCGAATTCCCAGAATTTAAATACATATTTAACAGAACCTGAATTCTCAGAGTCTAAATGTCAATATAACTATACATATATTCTGTTTATTATTTTGTAACTAATTTGATGGGAAGTGAGAGCTACAGCTCCAAGTTATATTAGTTTCCAAATATTCAACGAAACGTTTATACAATTGTACATTCACCAGCGATATGCGCATTTGAAACTTGATTGTGACGTCAGATAACAAGTGACGTATTTTTATTATGACGTCGTATATGTGAGGTACCGGGCGACTCCTGTATTTGCATTGTGACGGCAGATGTGTGAGTTACAGGTCTGTCTTTTTATTGTCAACAATACTTTATTCATCAAATCCAAATGTCAAATTTTAAAGGTTGGTGAAGATTATAAGTCCTTAGTCATGCCTCATCTAAGGATGGGCTCCTGGATTATTAATGGCGTCTGTAAAAGAAACTAAACTATAAACATCGGTACCGCAACATCTTCCTTTCCATCACCTTTAGACACCAGGATCCATTGACTATTTTTTCCTCTCATTACCCAAAGTTAAACGTCAGGTGGGTAGACGCTCGGCTATATTTAGTCTCCGAAGATCAATGCATACGACATCGCGTAAAAGCCATATGCATCTTGAAAGAGTTATCTGTGAATATAAGCAGCGATGCCTCGTGACGAAAAGATCAGAATGGGAATTACAGCCTCTTTTCATGAGAACGATTATCTCTGCCAATGGTACAAATGTCACAGTGATTGATCCGCCCCTTAGCTGTATACAAAATGATGTGAAACCGATGCAACATAAGGGCAGTCTCAAAGGGTCGATATGAATTCAAATAAATATATCCCACCTCCGTGAATGGGCTTGTTTTGTTAAGTTAAATGTCAACAGTTTCGACGAATCCAGTATAGCAACAATGGAGAAAGCTATTTGAATACGATGATGGGTGTATTCTCTTATATATTCCAGGTTTGGTTCCTTACACAAATAGGATAACATTTAGTCAATGAGCGCAGAGTTTATTTGTGAGCGACATGTGCGTGGATACCGAACACAGCCCACTCCATATTAACCATTTGAGCAACAAGTTTCGGTCAAAATGATTTCAAAATACACAGCTGGTTTCCACGATCGCAATAGAATACCTACTTAGTATTTTGACATTCTTGTGACTGAATGGAGACCCTGTCTCTGGATGCAACGAATTTCAGTCAAACTATTTTAAAACTAGACAGTAGTTTACCTGTAGGGCGTACTGGATAATCAGCTTAACGCGAATATAACTGAGCTTATATGGCCGACTGTAGTGTGTAGTATTCATTCGCTCGGCATACACGAGAGCGCATAGGTCCTCCCGCGTCACTACTTGGTTGTCACCAGAGTGACATGAATGTTATTTAGCTGTTTTTTTCTAATTATTCTGATGTATTTGTTTTTCACTGATGGCTATAGGCCGATTATTATATAAAGCTGTCATTCAAGAGCATAAGTTAGCGCCCTGATCGTTTCCTTTAAAAGTAAACGTTAACAGACAATTGGCATATTCAGGAGTCACACGCTGGTAATTATGGATAAATGAGCTAAATCTGCAGAGAATTGGGGACGATTTCTAATATCCCAATATACGTGCCATTCTAATAAGGGTAGAATTTCGTCTTTAACGTGACAGTTGGTTATTATAAAAAGAAAAGTGAGAGTGTCATAGTATTTTTCCGTTCTACGGGACAAAATATTCATTCGAGAACACAATATTTGACATGCCATCGCACAATATGCGTTGAATACATGATTCCAGTTTAACCATCAACCATGTGACGTCATAATGAACTACGTGACGTGTATGATAACTTCATAATCAATTATGTTCATCAGGAAAGCTTAATTGATGGCGGACTAAGCGTAGTTGTACGAAGTGTATGTTTTTAATATTTTAAATAAATGCTGTTGAATATTTTGAATCTAATTTGACTAGGCACTGTATTTGCCGTAGGCAGCAACAGCACTTAGTCAAATTAGTTTCAAAAAATTTAACAGTTTACCTGTATAGTTTTCTGGAAATGTATAGTCAAGGAGTTCAGCGATCGGTCGATTCCAATTAGCGCAGTCAAAGCATAGGCGGAGCTTAGCTAGAGGGCATAGCTAAAACTGGGTTCCTCAATTGTGATGCATTGAATGCACAACTTAATTTGCAGAGTATCCATGTATCAATCTGACGTCATATGACGTCATAATCAGCTCAGTCGCGTTTATGATGCCGTCATAATCATTAAGTCATAAGTGAGTATATTTGGCCCGTCTTTAACTCTTAATAGGCCGATACGGTGTACTGATTGTACGTCTCTACTCATTAATAAACATGCTGTTGAACATTTTGAAACTAATCTGACTGGACGCCGTTGCTGCCATAGGCAGCAACGGCGCCCAATCAAATTAGTTCCAAAATATTCAATAGCTTACCTGTATAGTTTTCTGGAAATTGTAACTCTGCGAGTTCGGAGATCGATCGATTCCAACACGAGCAAGGTGTGGGTGGAGATTAAGCGGAGATGGGCGGGGCATAACTAAAGCTGGAAATGTTAATTCTCTTTCATTGTTGTGATCCGGAACATGCAGTACTAAGGCGGGATATATTCTAGCATCGCCCCGCCCATTTCTAGCTAAGCCCCGTTCATTTCTAGCTAACCTCCCGTCACGTTTACACCTGTGGGAGTCGCTGTATTTACTTTTGACAATGAAGTAACAAAATACCAATCTTAAGGTACATATACTGTAACTTCTTGAAGATTTTAGAACTGATTTGACTGGAGGCAATTGTTGCGACCGATGGCAGCGACATCTTCCAGTAAAATCAGTTTCAAAATATTCAACATAGTGTTTATTTAATTGTAATTTCCACAATGGCATACAATTCGTACATTTTAGTGATAGTCGTTTACATTTTCGTGACAAACCTTTCAATTTTCGTGACATGCTTATGATTGGGAAGTTAGCTAACATGTGGCGTGTCAGATTATAACGCCATAGTGTTGCGGGGTTGACCTTGGGTTCCTCCTTTAGTTCCGTGAACATTGATCACGTGACGTTTATTATGATACGTGTAGAGACTTGCTTAAAGCTTTAATGGCTAAATTTGTTCCAAAAATTTAAATATTTACTTATTGAATATCCAATTGCAGGCCGAGAGAAGACTATTTTTGAAAATTTACACTGGAATGACTGGCTCGTTTATCGAGCCAATCATTCCAGTGGTAAATTTCCAAATAATAGGATTCTCTAGGCCTGCAAATGGACATTTCTCAAGACTCCTGCAGAGGTCAGTCAAATTTCGACACCATTTTATACCCTGGCTTATACGGAATCCGATTTATGTAGGAAAGAGGGGATCGAAGATATACGCTTCTAGTTTTGACACCCACTCATGAGGCACTTTGACATGTCCTGTTTATCCATCAATCATATGACATCATACTTAACTATGCAGCGTGTCAGATAACGTCATAGTCAATTACGTCATGAATGATGAAGTTAAGTTCGTTACAAACACATAATTGATGACGGACTAAGCGTTGCTTTACGAATTGTATGTATTTACTATTTAATAAACATGTTGTTGGATAGTTTGAAACTAATATTACTGGGCGCTGTTGCTGCCATAGGCATTAACACCAGTTAGTCATATTCGTTTCAATATATTCAACAGCTTAGCCGTATAGTGTTCTTGAAATTGATAGTCATGACTATCAATACGCACGCACACACAGACACACGCACACGTACGCGATCTAAACACAGACAAAACGTGGGTAGAGGTATATATATATGCACTCTCACGCACACACTTGCACACACGGACACACACACACGCGCCGCACCCCACCACCACCCGGGCCCCGCACCTCCTACACCCCCGACCCACCACACACGCACGCGCACACGCACGCACACACGTACACATGCGCGCAGGTACACACGCACACACATACACAGAGTAAACTATGTTCTGGTAATTTATATTGCGCCCACTGAATAATTTGTGGAGCAGATTGACTGGAGGTTGTTGCTGAAATATAGGATGGGGTTAATTTGCACAACATCTTTTCTTCATTATGCCTGTAATCAAGCTAATGAATTTGTTAAAAATCTTTGCTATTTCAGGGTCACTTGAGTTACAGGACATGGCGAATTAAAACAGTTCACCGAAGAAATGGCCTCGCCCTTTTTGAAACGCATCACATTCAGGAACAATGCGCACTTCATATACTTTATCAGAGGTACATAATCTGCATAGTCTGGATTCAGCCTTGGTACCTTGGGACAAAAGTAGCGGTCGTCTATTATCCGCAGAGAGTGGGCACTTAATCTCACCTTTGAGAATTATCTACCAAAGATGCAATTTTCGATGGCAACGTTTTGTTAATTCCTCTATCGACTGTAAAAATCCTGATATTGCGCAATTGTATTTTTAAAGCGTTAACCCCTCTTGTGTCAACAGCGCCTCAAAGCGCTCCCAATGCTACTTTTATCAATTAACCATTGCATTTGTCAAGATTTTAAAACAAAATCCAAATGCTTGCACAGTGACAAGCCATTTGCTGAGAAAGAGAACTGTTTCCTGTAAATTTACCACTGGAATTTAGGAACATATTTCTTAAAGAGTTGGTCTTTTAACCGGCTTTGCGATTATAGGGGTAATCGTCTAGGAAATCTAATTTTTTGGTTGGACAGTGTCCATTTGCAGGCTAAGAGATGACTATTATTGACCATTTACCACTGGAATGACTTGCTCGTTAACCGACCTCAAGACTGCTGCAGATGAGGTGTTACCATTATAATGACAATGTGACGCAAGAGAGCTTAATATTTATACTTATAGTCTACAAAAGTGTCTCAACACGTCCGTCAACTGCGGGCAGACAGTCACGTTAACGTCCGCATTATGAATGATAAGGGGTGACCTTCCTTTGACACGTACGAAGACCACATCAGTTAGCGTCATTTATTACAGGTATATTATATTATTCAGACAATGGGCCATTTGCACTATAATAACCCATTGTTGTGTTATAGCGGTACGCAATTGATGGATCCGATCTGACATCCAAGTATATGATGTCATAATAAATTATGCCGCGTGTATTCTAAAGTCACAATCAAAGTTCATCTTGGTTGATGAATATAGCTCCGTTACGAACATTGAATACACCATCAAATGTAGGAATGTTATGTATTTATTATATACAAAACATTCTATTATATTTTGAAACTAATTTGACCAGGTGTTGTTGGCCCCATTGTCGGAAACAGCACCCAGTCAAATTAGCTTCAAAATATTCAGCAGCTTAGCTTTATAGTTACTTTGAAATTGGGATTCTGGGTCTCAAGATTCAAAGCATATAAAGTGATTCCAACAAGCTGGAAAGTGGGCGGAGCTTATATAGACATGGGCGGGTCAAAGCTAGAAATAAGTCCTATTTTTAGGAGAAGATATTATCAAATAGTGCAATACACTGAGGTGACCTCAAGAAAACAAGACTCGGCGCATTCATGAATGGACCTGAGGAAGCTAAAGATTTCGACTGAGGTTGTCAAATGCGAAGAAAGACTGATTGCAGCCGTATGAGGGTTCTACTAGTACAACTCCCCAATACAGTTATTATGCATAGAATATTCGCACTAATGAGTGTCGTATGCTATTGTTAGCCAGTATCCAGGTAGTTAATAATGTCCATGCATAGTATGCAGTGGACCTATCCATTTTTAGCTATGCCCCGCCCATCACTAGCTAAGCTCCACCCACACCTCGCCGTGTTGGGATTGATAGATCCCCAAATTCCCTAGCTATCAATTTCCTGAAAACTATACAAGGAAGCTGTTGAATATTTTGTAACTAATTTGACTGGTTGCTGTTGCTGTTGCTGCCTATAGCAGCACCAGCGCCCAGTTAAATTAGTTTCAAAATATTTAATAGAATATTTATTAAATAGTAAAAGCAAACAATTTGTACAACAACGCATATACCGTCTGCAAATATGGGTTGGTGACGTACCTATCGACGTCATTCACGACGTCATTCTTTATGATCTCATTGTACCAATCACGCAGTTCATTATGACGTCATAGGATGGCTGGGTACTCTGGAAACGTGAAATAACATATCCAACATGTGAGAATAATACGGCGACCATGGTGATAATACGCAACCCGGGTCTAAGCAATCGGGGATACAATGGACTGACTGCTGATGTTGTTGTTGTTGTTGTTGATGATGTTGTTGATGTTGTTGTTGTTGTTGTTGTTAATGCATATGTTGTTTGACAAACCATGTACTTTTACACATCAGCTATTAATAGATACTTTAATGGGCATCAAGTCGTAACATAGATCATAACTAGGAGAACACTAATAAGTCACATCAGTCTGATCTTCAGGTTTTTCATTCATATGTAAATACTGAATATTTTTTTAATAGTTTTGACGTATACCCACTGGCGTTACTATAGGTAAATTAACCTCAAGACTTAGAAAACTTAACACAGCCATGGTGCTTTCGTCAATACATATGCCACTGAGACATGGCAATCACGGACATTTAAAATGCAAATGCGTAATAGAATGTATATTATTAAATATATTATTTGTTATCTTTTCCAGAACTGGTAGAGGTAGACAGAACTTGGCTTTGTGTTGAAAAACATGATTAAATTCATCGATAATTTGAGCTTTGGTGCAACGACTATATACTAGTTATGGCCCGTGTGATATAATTGTTTAAGTATGTGATTAACTAATGGATTATTGACTCAAAGATATGTCAATCGACGAATCAACTAATCAAGATTTGATAACACTAACTTGCCAAGAATCAAGCAAATGGTATAACTAATGTGTCAGAAGAGAAACGTAGCCCCGTGTCTGTATGGGCGTGAATCAGTTGCAGACTATTGCAAAGAATTTTAGAGAGTTGGGGATCAGATGAATGGCTGATTCCAGTTTATCCATCGATCATACGATGCCATACTCGACTACGTGGCGATTAGGCGGACGTTAAACTCTATTACGTCATGAATGAACGCGTAATTGATGACGGACTAAGCGGTATTGTACTAATTGTATGTCTTTCCTATTCAATAATCATGCTCTTGAATATTTTGAAACTAACTTGAATGTGCCATAGGCAGCGACATCATAGCTGAAACTGGCGTTCTCCATTGAGAGAGGTAACGGCATGGATATATAATATGAAATAAGTCCTATGTATCTGAGTAGAGATAAAGAAGATTAACTGCGATACGTGTTATTTTGAAATCAGAAGCGACGATTCAAATATGTATGGTGTGCACGCATTTCCTTGAAGACCTCCGTATTGTAGAGACATATTAGTAACATTAGAACACATTCCCATGAATCCACAGGTTCCCCGGCGTGTTTGATAATGGATATATCAGTGATACTGACCTTGACTATATACACTCACGCACACGATGACGCTTTAACTGTGTTATTGAGCATTCTAACAGCTAATTAACACAATTCTGGATTTAAGTGGGCCGAGCTTGGCCCACTTAAAGCGTAGCCATAATATGTACCTAAAATATAAAAAATCAACAATTGCTCAGTTAAGGTGATGACTATGAACTATTGAAGTCACTGGGCTCTTACTCCCCATATGTATTGGTGGTGCGGGTAACATATCAATCCAAACCGGTGCCAAGGATACTTTGTTCTACTGACAATCGTGGTTCTGCTCAGAAGTTCACCATTAGCAACAGTGTGTGCTGCTGAAAGGTGATTCATATATGCGAATGGAAATTGGGATCCATCTTACATAAATCATCTGATCCACACCGCAGAAGTAGACATACACTATTGTCGCTGTTGTTGATACACGGAGGAAGCATTTTCCAGAGAACCCAGCTCTGATGAAATCATATTGTCAATACCGCATATGCGACTGTGATTGAGCTGCACCTGTATTCTAAATGAACTGAAAGAGATGCCACAACATCAAACCGAAAGGTTGATATGACGTCAAATGAATATATGTTCCCGGGATTCTCTTAATTTGCCAAGGTAAATATCATCAGGTTCGACCAATCTACGACACCAATAATGGTAAATTATGTTTGAAGACCCTGGTGTATCTGTATTATCTTTATTATATATGCCAACCCTTGGGTTTTTACACATGTAGATTAACTATTGCTTCATGATTGCAGCGTTTTTTGGTGGGTGGCATCTGCCTGACTACATAACACATCAACATCTATATTAACCATTTGGACCCGAAGGACACACTTCTAAACGCTTTTACAATCTTATTAAATATAATGTTAACTATTTGGAAACTAATTTGACTGAGAGCTACCGCTCTTAAAATATGCAGAAGGTTAACTGTACATTATCTTGAAACTGAAATTCTGGAACCTCGTGGTTTGGAGTGTTATGGAATAAAACTGATAATTTAACAAATACACATATTTACTCTGATTAATATAATAAAATACTATATATCCAAGTGATGCTATATTCTACAGTTAAATTGCGTATGCTAATTTAATATTTGTATCATGCCATCAAAGAACTCATACCATCTAGGAATGCGGCCATTATTTATTTTTCAATCAAACAGAATCCATGGTAGACTGTCTGCCTCGATCTATGCACACATTCAGAAGGAATAGTTGCCGGCCAAATTAGTTTCACGAGATTTAACATAAATTACAATCCGTTTCATCAGCACCAATTGGTACCACACACTATAGCATCAGGAAACAAAATGCTAAATAAATGAGGCGTGGAAGGGAATAAGGTTGATTGCCAGACCATACTCCATCAGGAGAATATCCCAATTTGAGATGAGATTAGTATCCCTTTTAGAAGAATGTAAGTATAAGTATTACAAGCGTATCGTTATAGATACATCTAAACTAGAAGACCGCATCTTAGAATTATCATCGCGTGACCCCACCGTGTATTTGTCGTGCCCTAATAACATCGTCTCTGAGATCTTGTTTAAAGGGATAGCATAGTAGGCCAACCAACTGATAGAAAAAGTCATCGAAAATGCGATGACGGAGTTGAGTGTGAATACTTGGCATCCATGATAAGCCTCTACCACATGGCTTGGGGTAGGGTGTTAGTTTCCATGCCCCAACCACCAACCCCCACCCACCCTCTCTCTCGCTCTCGCTCTCGCTCTCGCTCTCTCTCTCTCTCTCTCTCTCTATCTCTCGCTCTTTCTCTCTCTCACTAACTACATATCCATTTCAAATACTTTTCATTATCCCTCAATCCATCCGTTCATCCATATATGTGTCCGTTCATCCGTATGGCTGTCAACCAGCATGTCGTTGTCATTGACTCTCTCTCTCTCAATAGCTACATATTGATTTCTAATAGTTATCATTGGTCAGCCATCCATCCATCCATCCATCCATCCGTTCATTCATATATGTACCCGTTCAACCATATGTTCGTCCGCCAGCATGTCGTAACTTTGAAATTAAATACATTGCCACATGATTTAAAATAAATGTGTCATATCTAGGCCAAATAAGTTTTTAAGTGTTCCACTTTAGATTTAGTTACGATAATATAATTTCTCATAGGCTGCCATTAATCCTAAATAATTTTAATTGACATGTGGACAGAAACTAAGTAATGGCATTATAGTCTGCAATTTGGTAGAACCTCGATCTTACAAATAAATCTTTTAAGATTGTATTTATAGTGTAAGCAATTATAGGACCAATTAAATTGCGCCCAATATATTTGCATAATCTGTCTAGGTCTGTAAGTTGGCATACGCATGTGCCATGACATTAGCCAATTCATTATTACGCCTGTTGTATATTATTCGAATGGAATCACTGGATTCTTTTCTGATATTCCTGAATCAGAATTTATACTGAATGGTACTTTCATTGGTAGAATTATGCACTGGAGATCGTGTCTTATTTTCCTAAATGAATTAGCTTCCTCGCATGTATCAAGAGACGGAATCTGTTCTCTTGGCATGATGTCAAAGTGCTGACCCATGGAATAATCAGGAAGTTGAGAAATGCTGTATCTGTTGATGTGGTGAAATTAGGAATATCTCGCTGCGTCCGAACTCTAACTGCGTTTTCGTGTTCACCAACATATCATTTTGACAAGGACACAATTGATGACAACATTTCCAGAGTAATAATTCCTACGTTTCTGGATATGATATTACTATTTCTCTTGATAACATTGAACTGCTTGTTGCTCGTCAATATAACTGTCAAGACTGCACCATGTTTGTTGTGCTTGATTTGAATTGTCTTTGAATTGTCCAACTCACTGATTGTCCCTGTTTTAATTTTGCAAAGAAAAAGGGTCGAACAGCTTGGTGTTTTCGGCGCATTCTAAAGAATGGACTACGGTGCATTTAGCTTTGCCCTGTTTCTTAGATTTCGATTGATTCTGATTATCTGAATATAAACCTGGTGAATTGACTGACTCTTTATGAAGCAGGCGATCCGAATCTGTCCACTGTATCTTAACTGGATGTGGACATTAATTTACCCTTTGGTCCATAGCTATTCACAAAAGGTATCAAACAAAGGCCTTTTCTCAATGTTGCCATAGCATCAGGTTGCATATTTGAGTTAACGAATTGTCTTTGTATTTGATTTGCCAACCCGCGTGCACACCAACCAAACCGCACGGTTACCAACTCTCCCGCCACCTCACCGGCTTGCACGTGTACACACATTCCCACTAGCCCGCCGGCCCGCTTTCACAAACACGTATGCATGCACACAAGCACACGCATGTACACTGAACGCACGCGTGCACACATATCTTTCATGTATCAGTCTTTCTCCAGACAGTCTCTCTCTCACACAAATTGCGTCTGAACAAGTCCAAGTTATCGCCTACATGGAGCATGTATTATTGAAGGCTATTTATTAACCAATCTATCATGGCTAGATGATGATTAAATACATGTAATCATATCGAGACATAAAGCGTTTTATGTTCAATAATTGATGACACTCTTAGGATGAGAATAGTGTAATGGGTTCTTGCATTTGCCCACGCCGATTGAAACATAAGATGCTTAAACTCCTAAATACAGAATGAAATGAGCATGCGTTGGTGTTAACTAGACAAGCGATGCTAGGAATTGCCGGTGCAAAGAGAAGCATTGAAATGTGACTGAAATGTGACGGATAGGCGATACGTGACATTTGAATAAGTATTCCATGAGTCACGCGCACTCCCACATCAATATGAAATGTGTCAATCAGCGTTTATATTGATTTAATCCTCTTTTATGTATTTAAGGTGACTGTCAACAAAAGTCCATGCAATCTTAAAGAAGGTGCATGAGGTCAACCTTCAAACAATATTAATCTAAAAAGTTGCTTAGTGTCTCACGTTTACCATTATTATTTGTAATGCGCACACAAATACGAACACACACACGCACGTACGCATGCACAGAAACGCACGCACGCACGCACACGCAAGCACATACGCAGGCACACGCACACGCATACACGCACGAACGCACGCATGCACTCACGCATGCACTCACGCACGCACGCACGCACACGCACACGCACACGCACACGCACACGCACACGCACATGCACACGCACGCACACGCACACGCACACGCACGAACGCCCACCCACCCACCCGTTCGTCAGCCCGACCGCAAGTATGCGCGGACGCCTGACCGTACGCACGCACATTTCAAATTTTCAATTAAATGATAGTATTTTTTTTTCAAATGATTTTCTAGAAGATTCATATTGCCCCTTTATGTTGCTATCATATTCCACACGAAACCTCAATTTTCCTGTCCTCGAAATTTCACATCGCTTGGCGCAACTACCAATTTTTAGTCAATGGCGCGTGAGGCGAGACAATCACCATCGATTATCATTTACTGGCCTGTGTCCCTTGAGAATACACATTATTGTCTACAGAATAGTGGACGAGTTCGCAAAAAGTAGTAGCATTCTCGTAAGCAATAATAATAATAATATTAATTTAAAATCGATTCTGCCACATGGCCATTTGCGTGCTGGCCTAATGGGTTGAAAGTGAGAACTCGTATAATGACGGCGTTCTAAATCGAAGTACGCTTATTATATACAAATGATATGGTAGGCTACATCTGTTCACGCTAATAATATGAACCCGTCATCTTGCTTGCAAATGGCAAGACGCGTTTCAAATAATATGTGTTCGGCAAGTTAGCCAATATACATATAGACCAGTGAATTCACAGACCAGAGACTATCAAATAGCAGAGGAAAATTACACATACTTTCTCGGTATAAGAAAACATCAACTGCCAAAATTGGCCACTCGTATACTGATTCAGCAATGAATATAAACGTTCAAAATATGGATGGAAATATGAACGCTATGTTTATAAAATATGAAAGAAGCTGATATATGTATCTAGAAACCTTAGTGTATCTGCTTGTGGAAACAATCCCGTGTGTATTTTGGAAATGTTGTTGTTGTTGTTGTTGTTGTTGTTGTTGTTGTTGTTGCTGGTGGTGGTGGTGTGGTGGTGGTGGTGGTGGTGGTGTTGAGTTCACCTACATGCCAATCTTATACAATGATATGTATTTCATTTAAGAAGCTAGTAGTGGAGACCAGTTCCGCGTAGGAGCCATACAGTTTGGTGTGCAGGTTTGTGGCATTGGGCCTGAAGGGAGTCCTTTTCTGAACATAAAATGGACAGTGTTGCAATACGTGTTTGGTGGTTTTCTCTGGGGCACTGCAGCTGAAACGTGGTGAGGGCACAGGCCGAACCTCTTATGCAGATGTGCGTTTAGGCAGTGGTGCCGTTCTCAGGCGAATCGCCAGTTCCTATCTGTCTAATAGTAATTTTTTCTCATTAACTTGTCTATTTACGAATGCTTTGATGGTAGGTTTGACTTCTTCAAACGAGATCACTCTGCCTGGCTGTCCCTGTTGTGCTCAAAGCTTTCCAAAGTATCATCAGATGCATTGCCTGGAATTCCGCAGTGTGCAGGTGTCCATTGTAGAATAATTGTCTTGTGCTTGGCCGTGAATGACAACGTCCTGACGGCAGTTATAATCTTCTTGAAGCGCTTGCAGAGCGGATTGGGCGTCTGCCAGAAAAACAGTCTGGTGAGAGGCGTACCCTGCATGGAGACTACTCATTCTTTCAATACGACTAGTTCTGCTTTGTATTTAGTACAGCTTTTTCCAGCCGCTATGCTTCTCCACCGCCACAACCACGCCCCCCCCCCCACACACGCACGCATGCATGCACGCACGCACGCACGCACGCACGCACTCACGCACTCACGCACGCACGCACGCACACATACACACATACGCATGCGTGCGCGCACTCGCAAGAATGCACGAACTCCCCCAGACTCACGCACACGCAGACGCTCACGAACACGCATTCGCACACATACATGTGCACGCACCCACACACACCGGGAGAGAGAGAGAGAGAGAGAGAGAGAGAGAGAGAGAGAGAGAGAGAGAGAGAGAGAGAGAGAGAGAGAGAGAGAAGAGAGAGACTATATCCTATTTTAGGGTGGTGGTATGGTGTGTATCGACAGCCCCGATGATCCTCCAGGGTGATCCACTACATATAGTTCTCTTGACCAGCTGCTCCTCGAACTCCATCACTGGCAGAGGCTCCACCGTCAAGCGACAAGACTAGGTTATATTTTGTCTCATGGCTTTCCCTAATGGCCCTAGGTTTTGAAAAGGTGTTCTATAGTGATAGTCGCTTGAAGTGTGTGTTTCCTTCCACGAAACTCAATTCAGAATGACCGTAAGAAATAACGTCTTCTACATCTTTTCAAGAATCCATGGCCTCGTTTGAAATGTGCCTGGGAACGCTAAGTGCATTAACTGACCATCACATGACTGGATCTATCTATAGCACGAGCGGCGTGCTATAGTTGCAACTTAGGGGAGGGGGGGGGGCGTCTTGTTAGAAATATACAAATTCTGCACTGACCAACAGTCTGACCGAGAGATGGCGTGACTTATTGCGAGTGACAAGCAAACATGGCTATGTCAAGAAATACCTTGAATCCAATCTGTAAAATGTGTACACTATAATATGATTTGACATCTCTTACAACTTTGATCTGTCACGCCCACACATATCATCACCCCCTTAGAATAAAAACTCATTCTCATGCTTGTCATTGATGATGCCCGTCAGTGCGATTTAATACGTCCGGCGGTCATATCGTATTCTGAATTAAATATGGCTGAATCTGACTTTTGCCAAAATTAGATGTATCATTGTTATCATCCAGTCATGCTGATCGTGGGCGGGGCAATACTTAGCATTGGATTCGCTCGTACAAAACGGTAACTCAGGGAAAATACTTTTCAAACTAACACTGCATGCCATATTATGAATCTTCGTGGCTAGATAGCGGCATTCAATGTGTTACCATTTACGAATGATAAAAGCCCATGAAGCAGGCTTCAAACAGCTAACTATATATATATCTTCATTGAATATGGCTTTTCTAGAGATATATTAATACATTTAGATCGTCTCAACGACCGCTTTTAGTGCTATTCCGTGGGAGACCACGTGCGTTTTTGTCATGAGTGATGTTATTTTTAGGTAGCGGGAGAAATAACCTTCTTACGCACAGCTAAAATGTTGGCATCACAATTTAAATTCAGAATGGCAACAGGATCATCTAGAAACGAGAAATCGCTTTCAATGTTAAATATATTCTTGTTATTTGGATGGGAGTTGTGGCTTTGCTAATCCGGTATTCCGGTATCATTAGCTTAACCTCTCTTGTCTGAACTTAACCATTTACTGGCCAAATCGATATAAAACGACCTCTGCAGTTATCTTGAGAAATCCCCATATGCAGGCTAAGAGAAGTATATGTTTGAAAATGTACAACTTGAATGACGAGCCTGTCTTCTTGGTCTGCAGTTGGAGACTGGCTAAGCAGAAATTTGAATTTTCTTGACCATTACACTTTTAATGAATATCCATTTGAAGGATAACAGAAATCTATTTTTATGCAAATTCTCGTTATAAATTTAACTCTTTTTGCCTGCAAAAATCAAAATTTCCTTGAAAAGTATTAAATGGTTAATTGAAATAAATAGTATTTTGAGCACATTAATGCGCTGTTGACAAAAGAGGGGTTAACAATGGACCTTTCCACTTTTAACTATGCCCCGGCCACCTCTAGCTAAGCTACACCAACACTTTGCCGTGTTGGGATTGATCAATCACCGAATGCCCTAACAATACATTTCCCGAAAACTATACAGGTAAGCTGAATTCAACAGAATTCAACAGAATGTTTATTAAATAGTAGACATACAATTCGTAGAACAACGCATAGTCCGTCTTCAAATATGCGTTCGTGACGTACTTATCTACGTCATTCATGACGTTATCCATTATGTCATCCTACACGCCACGTAGTTGATTACGCCGTCATATCGTGGGTGGATACAGTGGAACAGTCTATTGAATTGAATGTCTTAAAAGTGCAGGTCTACAGTATCAGAAGTGAACACATAAAGACATTAATTTGATGTCCAGACCGATGTGTGCTTAATAAGGGTCACTTCAGACCGATTTGACATCACTGAATATTACTATTCCCACAGGCAGTAAAAACTACCTGTCAAATTAGTTTCAAAATATTCAATAGATGATTTGTACAGTGTAATACCAATTCGAAGCCACGCGGTCCTCCAGGGAATATCGAATGCAGCAGTATGCATCCATGGGTACTTCCCAGTCATCTAGTAGCTAGGAGGGCGTTACAGCATATAGCATGCGTCTGTACGCTGTTGACATACATTCCCGCAACGTCTATATTGATGGATGCCGAGGTCAAGTATACAATTTATGAATTATTCGCCTTTCCTTATTAACACACCGATATTAACCGTGCTTAGATTTTCCCAGTGCAAAATTGCCTGTGTCTTATGAATCCGAACACAGTTTCAGAATCATCTCAGTATTAACTGAGCTATCAAAGATAGAATGGCGATTCTACAATATGGCGTGCGGTGGAGCCCTACCCATATCGAGTAGATGCTCCTCCCACATGGCACGTTGCCAACGTCAAAAGGAGACTCTCATGGGACAGCTGTGATGCCAGCGTCACCATCAACCCGGTTTTTGCCTCCGGGGTGTCTTTAAGGTAGCACACTCCTGACCTCATGCCCTGTTTCTGTATTCGTCCACGGACCATTAGTGACGTATTGTGAATTGTATTTCTTTTCGCCAGTAGCTGTTTCTGATAGCGATAGAATGCCCATATTCGTTATGTAGAATCACTTCTTACCCTTTTGTAACTCTGGAATATCCACCGTGTTCTGCCCAAATTAGTTGTCGCGTTCAACAAATATATTGACTTGCTCTACATACTAAGAATTTACTGGCGGACATCTATGAATCGATACTTGAACTGGTCTCTGACTCACGAAACTCAGACTAATGCGATTGATCAATATGTTGGCTCTGTGGCGATTGAGTCACAGAGATCTCCAAAAGAACTCCCTCGTTACACGAAAGCGCGACACTTGCAAGTGTGACGTTTAGTATAGAGGTATTCCAAACAAAAAGGATTTGCCATCGAATAATTACCTTATATTACGGCAGTACCATTTAACTAAATCATTATATTTTATTTGACTGATATCATCGTAACCTGTCATTCTTAATTCCTCCTTCGCAGCCTGCTACGTATGATTTAATTATGCTAAATAACCGTTGGCATGAGTGTCGGTATCTGTCTGAAGGCATAGGTCTTTGTATGGAGCAGACAGTCTCCGCAGATTTTGATCTTCCTGTGCTATGTGCACTCTGTAATGGTCCCTTCCAGAATCATCGCGTCCTTGACTGGCAAAGGTGTTGCACCTTTCGTCACTCAAGCATTTGGTATGAAATCTGTTACTGAAGTATACCAGTCACTCATGTATTAGTTAACGAGTTGGATAAAGTACTCTGTGATATCCTGTACTCCTCCTTATAAATGAACCTGCATACTTGGGTAACTTAGCGATGTCTATGACTATCGTAAGACAGCCTTCCGGGCAAATTCACGGAAAGCTAACTAATCTAATAAAAGCGTTTCATTCTGAGGAATTTACATCACTGGAACATCCGCACAGTATTTGCGGGTGCTCCACTTGGTTAGTAGAGCATTATGCCAATCGTTGCAAATAATTGGAAACGCCAAAGTTAATAAATGGAATCGAATAACAACCTACCTACACTTTCCGTAATATCCTTGATGAAGGATCCCCTCTGGCCAATCACCGGACCCTTGCCATTTAGGTAACTCTTCGCAACACGTGCCAGACAATTCATATGCCCATCATCATGTTGAACATTATTGTTTATTGCTATTATGTGCTAAGTTAAGAACTTAGTAATTATCCTATATGCGAATAAATGGTAGCTGCCACATTCTGTAATTGTTATACTGTTTGGATTTTGTTCACTCTGGTTATGTCGATAGGATGGACGTCTTATCCAACTCGTAAGACTCTGGAGGAAACCATTGCCGCCCACCCCTCCTCTTAATTACCTCTGGTCTACCCAAAGGGAATGCGTTCGTAGCATAGCCTCGGACATACCCATGGAGGTCGTGGGGAGCAGCCGAGTCACCGTCATCCTCGGACGCCGCCGAGTTGTCCGCAATGCGTGGCCGAAGCATGACACCTGACGCAGCCGGTGCATGATACAACAGTTACATTGAAAGTTAGGTGCTGTGAATTCGAGTATAACAGTCTTAAATCGATTCCAATATGAGTAAAATGTTGGCGGAGCATAGCTAAAATGAGCGGAGCTTTTCCTAGAACTGTCAATGGCATGACAAGGAATATATCTCTACCCTACGCAGTTCATTCCACCCATATCGCATGGCTCATATGCCATTTCCGCTATCATCTCGCAGGAGGAAACCCGGAGGATTGCTTTGAAATATGATCTGCAGAAAGGAACTTCTTCCAAGAGCGGTGTTTAAAGGTCAGTATGTTATCTTGCCAAGGATGCCTTAGGCAGCAATAGCTTTCAATCCAAATATGTTCAACATTTTCAACACCACGTTCTGAGTAAATTATGAGCTGTAAAGTACTCTAAATTGCGCGTGGCTTTGTACCGATATGGCATCACGTTCAAACAAATACGATTGAAGCACGTTTTATTAATTAAAATCAATACCATAGGCACAAATGTATCGAGCACTGTATCCCACCCCTAGACTGAGTAAATACATTCCATTCTATTGAGACGCAGTGGTTTCTTCTTCCCAATCCACACCAATGATTGATATGTAAGGTTCTTGTCGCCTACTAGTCAGAGTCTATGTAAATACAGTACTTGATCATTGGCTAGGCAACAGTTGGATAAGAATATAATGATTCACGGATAAGATATCAATGTAAGGGCTTGCCAAAAAAAAAAATTGTTTGGAAGCACATCTTTACGGCCGTGTTTAATGGACGTTTCCGATCTGTCACTCAAGCAGATTTACGTCGTATTCCAGTACGCCACATATAGGCTGACGGCGCACTCATACTTAAGAGAGAATACTTCGTCATGAAGCTTTAAAAAGTGTGTGAAGTTTAGGAATTGCATGTCATTTATGGATTTACTATTTAATAAACATTCTATTGAATATTCTGAAACTAAATTGACTAGGCGCTATTTCTGCCGTAGGCAATAACAGCATCCTGCCACAATTGGCTTCAACATATTCAACACCTTTTTTACATAATTACATTGAGGCCGGGATACTGAGATTTCACGGTTCAGCATATATAAACAGATCACAACATACGCATAACATGGGCAGAGTTAATTTAGCAATGTCCGGGCATGGCTCGACCCCTACGAGCATCCAGCGCACCACTAATCATTGTACCCTATGACTGCTGACGCTGCTGGTCTGGGTCGGTCGCTGGGGAGCCTCCATTGTCAGGCTAGCATCCCGCCGACAAAACACCACTTACCAGTTCTAATGATAGTTTGTGGCACGGTTCGGCCTGATGGGGCTAAGATACAAGCTTATATACTAAAGTGCATTGATTTACATGCAGGTTGTCAAAGGGTGTACATAGAGATAAGGACTTGAACTGTGCATTACCCGACACGAAAATCAAGCCAGAATAGTCGTAGGAACAAGGTACGGCCTCTACATCTTTTCAAGAATCAATGGTATCGTTTGGAACGTGTCTGGATTCGCGAAGTGCTTCAATTGACTATAACATGACTGGATCCATCTATAGCATGTGCAGCGTGCTACCGTTGCAACTTAGTTAGCCTTGTTAGAAATAAAGAAATTGACAGACCGAGAGATTGACCGACAGCTAGATTGACGTGTACTAGTTGCTTGTGGCAAGTAAACGTGGCTATTTCAAGAAATGTCTCGAATCTAACTCTTGAAATGTATACAATATCAAATATACTCTCGCAAAAAGTAATCCTGACGATCCTTGTGAAATCTGGTCTTCATAAAAGGGCTTCTCGCGTTGTTGAAAAGTCAGTTTGTTATCTTGCCAAGGATAGCAGCGTGCCCCAGTAAACGCCTAAGTGATTCAACATCTCATATTGCACCGATGTACTTGGTGAGGTGTTTTCATCTCATTTAGGGACTTCTCGGAAACATAGCAGATTCTGTTGTGGGAAATGATGGTCAGTAACTAAGTATATTCCGAATGCAATGTAATTCGTCACTAACATAGCCATTTGTGCTCTCACTTCAGAGATTCTCAATTTCAAAATTACTCTACACGTAAGGTTTTGAAAATTTTGAACCTAATTTGACAAGGACCAATGGCAGCATCAGCCTCCAGACGACTTACTGCCATGGTATTGAATATAATACTTATTAAGTTGTATTGGTTATTTGGCGTTTGGTTATTCAGGTTCAAAGGGCTAAAGACATATGAAAATATATTAACATCTATGTGTGTTAATCCACGTAAATTTCTCTGGCGTTCTCTATTCTATCACGTGCCTGGCTCTATAATAATACGACATCGTGTTCAAAGGAACATAATTTGAACATGTTTTATAGATTCAAATTAATTCCCTAGGTACACAGTCATTGAGCAATATATCATGCGCCTAGACTGAGTAAATAGGTTCTGTCCTGTTGGCACACACGCGGTAAACCTTCCCAAATCGTACCAATGATTGAAATATAAGAGTGTTCGCCTCCCAGTCAGATTCTATGTAAATAGATTCCTAGAGCGTTAGCTAGGCAAGAGGTGGATAGCAATGGACAGATTCGTGGTGGATAAACCGCCAGCGTGAAGCTTTCATGCTATTTCCAGAAGTCACGCAGGTGAGTGCCTCAATGTTACCGTTGTCAGTGGGGACACTTTCTTTGGAAGTACTCATTCTCTGCTGAGTTTAATGTGCTGGCGTGCGAACTGAAGAATGATGGACATATATTCTGCTTAAAATGACATAATGCGATGCTTAATTTATTGCTGGATAATTATTTGCCAAATGCTATATCCAGCAGAATATCATTTCAACATGCGTCACATACGTATATGGACTGGACTACAAATCACAGCGGACCAGTGTTATACCTCATGCGAACCTTCAATATTGAAACCCACATTGCAAAATAATAATAACATGCTAAAACGTCTGCTTAGCATTTACCATCCAACATGGAATGGGAAAATTGATAATTGAGATACATATTTGCATTGCAAATTCAATAACCGCATTGTAAAAATCCACTAACCGGCCCACTATAAAAATAGCTACTACATGGACCTCTGTATTAAAGGCCATTACGTGACCACTATGGTTTTAACTGGTTCATGACGTAGCCGGCGAAAACGGGTCTCTGTTGTAGTCTTGAGAAATGCCCATTTGTAGGCCAAGAGAATATTATTTACAGCTGGAATGACTGGCTCGATAACCAGGCTAATCTTGGTCTGCAAATGGGCATTCACTAAGTAAATATTTTAACTTTCTAAAATAAATTTAGTCATTAAAGGACTACGGCACCGACACCATTAATAACTGACCTTTAACATTCATTGGATTGCGCAAATGCGGACATAATGAATGCCGTATTAGGCGTTTGGAACTGTTGAAACCTCAAACCATGCTTCCGAGGTATATTTCTCCAGGTTGCTTTCTGATTAGCACATATAAAATGTATGTCTGAACAAGGAGTATAATGGACCAACTGTTTAGTTAGATACACGTAACGCACACAATACAGCATATGCATGCTGCCTAGTAGCCTGGGTCGTCACATCTACCATCAGGATGTTGTTTCACGGCATAGTTCATAATAAAGCACTATAGTCTGAATTGACGCCACTTACGACTACGTAAACCGTTTAAACATCGATCGCCTATAAAATTAAGACACACATATCCAGAATTCACCCAATTTTGAATATCCGCAGGATATTCGTATCGCTACAAGCAGTGGCGGACTGGAATCGAGATGCCCCTGTCATTTATTGTCGAGATTCAGCAAATGATGTTCGATTTGTGATCGAAACCAGTCGGCGGGGTCCGCTAGTCCTCCCTCTGGAAATTTTGAAATCAAGACACTCTCAGAGCAGTCAGAGCGTAACTCCTGTATTTGTTCCGTCAGTGCAATAAGAAATATCATCTGGCGTCCTCGTGAGTGTGCTAATTTAAAACTCTAGTGGACAAATTAGGCCAAACGTCTCAAAATATGTTCTAATTGAAAGCCCATTTGCAGGCTAAGAGAAGTCTATTTTTAACTGCCAAGCCAGCCATTCCCGTCGTTCTAGCACCATCTTCATTTCGATCATCCTTAGACATTATTTATCGATATTTCGTCCTTCGGCTGCACAGAGATCAGAGTCATAGGTTTAGTTAGAAACGAGGATATATTTAGTCTCCCAAAACCAATGCTTAGCGCATCACATAAAAGCTTGTGCAGCTGGAAGGGGTTAGCTGTGAATAGAAGCAGTGAGGTGCCGTCACGAACAGATCAAAACGAGCTTTACAGCCTCTTTTCACGATAACGATTAATCCGTCAATGGCTCAACTGTCACTGTGATTGATCTGCCTCTTAGCCTATTCCTAATGAACTGAACCCGTCGACGAAACATCGGGCACTCTCGAAAGGTTGATATGACTTCAAATGAATATATTTCCCCGGGAATTGTCCTATTTTGTCAAGTTAACTATCGGCAGTTTAGACAAATCGATCGTACCAATAATGGTAAATGCTATTTGGGCACACAGCTGCATCTACATTCTCCATATTATATAAGACAACACATGTTCTGTACTAATGTAGACTAACACTGGACCTTTCCACCTTTAGCTATGTCCCGCCCATTCCTAGTTAAGCTCCGCCCACAACACGCTCGTGTTGGGATTGATCGATCCATGACCTTCATGGTTATCACTTGCCAGAAATCTATACAGAGAAACCGGTTGAATATTTTGAAACTAATTTGACTGAGTGTTGTTGCTGCCTAAGGCACCAACAGCGCCCGCAACAGGGCCCGCAACAGTGCCCAGTTAAATTAGTTTCAAAATATTCAACAGAATGTTTACTAAATGGTAAAGACATATAATTCGTACAACGAGTCGGACTATTAAGTGTTAAAGACGGACTAGTTCAAGTCATTCATGACGTCATGATTATGACGTCAGCCTACACATCACATAGTTGATTATGACGTCATATTGAGTGAGGAAATGGATTCATGAATTGCTTCATGATGTTTATTTGTGGCCGACATGCGTTTGGAAACACGTTACAACGCAATCTATATTAACCATCGAAAGTCAAATCTTGAAAATTCATTTAAAATTTAATACATATGTTAAATATTTTGAATCTAATTCACCTTTCCAGAGTATACATCCAGCATCTGACCTCGTATGACGTCATAATCATCTCAGCGCGTGTATGGTGACGTCGCCATCATTACGTCACAAATAGTTCCATATAGACCGTCAGCAAATCTTAAATGGTCCGACACGTTGCATGAATTGTATGTCTTTGTAATTTGTTGCTATTTAATAAACATATTTTGAAAATAATTTGACTGAGCTCTGTTGCTGCCTTAGGCAGCAACAGCACCCAGTCAAATTAGTTTCAATATATTCAACAGCTTACCTGTACAGTTTTTTAGAAATTGATAGTCAGGGTGTTCAGAGATCAATCGATCCCAACACGAGCAAGGTGTGGGTGGGGCTTAGCTAGAGATGGGCAGGGCGTAGCTAAAACCGGAAAGGTCCATTGGGCATAGCCATACTCCCTGCTGCAGCAACAGCTTCCTGTCAAACTAGTTTTATAACAAATGTTGCTCAGTAGCTATACTTGTATAATCATACACAGCTGAGCTAAATCAGCAGTGAATTCTTTGAATTATTTCTATTTACTTGTAACTCTAAAAGGGTCGACTTTACTTATTTAACATGATAGTTGACTACAATCACATGCGAGAGTGTGGGAGCATTTTCTCCTCTACACGACACAATACTCATTCTAGAACGCAATATTTGACATGTTATTGCAAAACGTACGTGTAATTATTATGCATTGGCTATGCAGCGTAGCGATGGGATCCAGTTTTAGGTATGCCCCGCCCATCTCTAGCTAAGCTCCACCTATGCATCGCCCTTTTTGGAAATAATCGATCCGGAACTCGCTGACTATCAATTTCCAAAAGAACTATACGAACAGGCTGTTGGATAGTTTGAAACTAATTTGACTGGGGCTTATTGCTGGCAAAATAATTTTAAAATAGACAACCTAATATAATAAGGACCATTAGTTAGAAATTGTTTGATGGTAGTTCTCGTTACTTCTGCACAGCTAACTGATGGTCGCTGAATGAATTATCCTAGGGTATGGAGAAACGGTTTTAGAAATATCCAACACAATGCTTATTGAAGTGCAAATTCACCAAAGACATACAATTCGTACACTTTAGTGACAGACTCTTTGAGTTTGGTGCTGGACTTAAGATAGTTTGATTGCGAGGTTAGCTAATGTTAGGCTAACATGTGACGTATTTAATTATGATGTCAGATGGTTGAGTGACAACTCGAATCCATCCATTAAATCTTTGAAGCTTGATCTTAAGATATGTATCACTTACCCGTCCATATGTGCATACGTATTCATTCAAATTAGGTATTGCCTGGTACATATTGAATCCCGTTTTATGAAGGAAAGGTGGGAAGGTACAACCGTCTTTTCGTGACACTAAATGACGTCACATGTATGCTGACGTCACACTATATAGAATATAGTCACGCATCTATCTCCGCCACGATCATTGACAATTGTGTCCAGTCTCTGAATTGTGTAACAGTATTATTTAATAATCACTCTGTTGAATATTTGGAAACTGATTTGTTTAGGCGCTAATGCCACCAACAGCACCCGGGAAAATGTGTTTCAAAATATGCAACCACTTCCCTGTACGGTTATCGTGAAATTGTTATTCTAAGAATTCAGGCTTCTAAGTATAAACATTGATCCAACATATGGAAAACACCGATGGCGCTTAGCTAGAAATGGGATGGGAATAGCTAGAAATGGGCGGGGTATTGCTAGAAATGGATTCCTCGTTTACTCACACACCATAAGACTAATCCACTCCACGTCCAGTTCACATTTTTGATGGCCATCAGTTAAAGTCATGATTCGAATCCACAACATTCGGCTTACGAATCCATCTTGTTATCAGAATGCCACGGGCATCCCCTAGCAACGAGTTGGACTCGTAAACCAGCGGTTGTGGGTTTGAATCCTTCCTCTAGCTGTTAGGCCTCAACGTTGTGAAAGTACACGCGCATATCACGTAGCATTTGCGGATCTCTAGCGTGCACGTGGAAAAAGGAGCAATGCTTCTTGGAAATACCTAGTAATTTAATGACAGTTTGTTCGAAATTTGCACCATCTGTTAATAGAAAAATTGGAATGACAAAAGCTGCCAAGACTCACACGAAAACCATGTTTCAGATTTCTCACAGCTCCGCCTTGATTACATTGCAGCAAAATGGGATGAAGGCAAGTTCATGGAAATAGGAAAATTTCCAGGAAAGATGCCAATTGACTTTTAGTGTGGACATGTACTGAATATTAGCTGGGGTTGTATTAGCATTGGTGAAGTAAAATCTCGAAGTGAGGGGAACCCAGAAGAGTACAAAAGTCTAACTCAATGTCAAAGTGCTGCTTATTTCTTTGGGCGACCCTTCACTGGGGTTCGGCATGCCTTTGGCCATTGAACAATCACTAAACAAAGAGTGTGACGGGCACAGATAACTTTGTCCTAAGAATGAAGCGCCCGTACGACACAGTTTGACTGCGCTTCTTAGCGCATCTGTAACAGTTCGAGAAACTCATCTGAGTGGGATTTGTCTAACTCATAGGGTTGATTTCCACAAGCAGGCTATCAAGATTGGCATTGTATCTAATAATGCCATAATCCAGGTAATCACCCTTCCTGACTAAGTTCGGCATGCCCCAGATGTGTGCATAGGCAACCTCTAGCACGCGTTGCCACTTCACCTGGATCTTCACCTTCGGCAACTAGGACATTTTTCAATGATCGCGAACCTGGGGCTAGTGCAAATACAAGATTTAAAAATCAATGGCGGGATAAAGGACGAGACATAGGTATAACGCAATTAGTAAATACACGCTTTACATGTTTGCTACTTTCAACAATCGAGATACTAAGACAAACAGGATATACCGATATGGAATCTTGATTGTCACGATATGACGATTGCATATATGTAAGATGCCAACGGAACGTATTCTTCGCTACACAGTATACGTTGATATTGTTATATCCATGTAAATTATTACTGATCTGTTCCAGAACTGGTGGACGTATACTGAACTTGTCTTCGTTTTAAACAAACTGAAAAGAGTTTATCAAGATTTCTAGATTATATACAGCGATTATATAATGTTTATCTCCGTTGTCATGGGCGATTGCTGAATCAATTAATCACGATTTGATATATACACTTTGCCAACTATCAATCCAGTGGTATAACTCATTTTATGGCAAAAGAGAAACCTAATCCTTTGTCCTTACTAATGCGAATCAGTTGTAGATCATTACAATTACTGTTAGAGGTTATTCTATGAGAGGCATGGTCTATATACATTGTCTTGGAAAACTTGGTATTATGGAGCCATATTAGCAAACTCAATTAGAAAGCACTGTACATAATATGTTGATTCTCTGAAGAGATTCTCAGGAATGCTACATAACGGACATATCGTGTGATAAGGAGCATGGCGATATATCTGTAGATTCTCAGGAATGAATTCTAATGGACATGTCATGTGATAATGAGCGTGGCTATATATCTATAGATTCTCTGAAGAGCTTTCTAATGGATATATCATGCGATGCGGAGCGTGGCTTTATAGCTGTGAATTCTCTGAAAAGCTGTCTAATGGACATATTATGTGATAATGAAGGTGGCTATGTATCTGTAGATTCTCAGGAATGCGTTCTAATGGACATACTATGTGCTAATGAACGTGGCTATATACTCAGTAGATTCTCAGATATGTACTCGATGATGATTTAGCTGGACTATTGTTCCATGTAAAGTCCGGACAAAACATGCGCCTAAAATGATAAATGTAACAATTGCTCAGTTGCGCTGATGACTATCACCTATCGAGGCCACTTGGTTCTTACTCTCCCAATTGATTGCTGGTTCGAGGCACAGTACACACCAGTGCGAGGGGGTGGTTTGCTCTACTGGCAAAATGGTATCTATTCTAAAATTCACCATTGGCAGCAGTGTGCGTTTACAGGTGATTCATATCTGCCAAGTAATTTGGGAGGCGTTGTGCATAATTCAGCTTATCCATACCATAGACGTAACCATACACTGCCGTTGTTGTTGACGCATGGATGAATCAGCTTCTAGAGAACCCAGCTCTGATGGCATGCATAACGGAGCTAACGATATCAAGGCAGACACGTAATAGAGGAGTCTATTTCTAGCTAGTATAGCAATTATCATCTTAGTTAGGCATGGCAGGGCATGGCTAAAATTGATCCATCCATTATTCCATGTTGCGGAAGTAGGATTTGAACTCAAACTCTCGCTGTACTGGATGCACTATCTATATAAAGGGCACTGGCGCCACAGGTCGCACACGCCACTAAGGCCCTACTTACAGCCAGCCTTGATTATATATTAATTACACGTGCATGACATGTTATAGTAATAATTCCTGAATACATAATATGTTGGCCAAGATGCCCCTTTACCAGAAATGTACTGAGCTGACTCTTATTTGGAGATACTGCAGATATAAGATGGTCCAGTGAGCTTATATTGTATGTATAAAGTAATCTCATATTTAGTTCTGTGTGAATAGTCAGCATACAATTATTTAATGAATTGAGTAGCAAGCACTTGGAAAGTAGATGATACCATCTTTAAACATTCATATTAGAAATGCTCGCAATACTCATACAACATAGCCAGGAAGATAGCAATCAATTTCTAGGCAAGAACTGCTAACATTCTTCTCGTGTTGAAATTCATCTGCGAGTTTGAAATCGATATTCCCAGACTCTCAATATCAACCAACCTGTACAGGAAAGTTGTTGAATATTTTAAAACTAATTTAATTGGGAGCCCTTACTACCTATGGCACCAAAGACGCATAGACATATTAGTTTCAAAATATTCAACACAATATGTATTAAGTTGTTAATTCGCCAAAAGACATATAATTCGGACACTTTCGTGGAGAGTTGTTCACTATCGTGGCACAACTACGTATTTTCGATTGCCACGTCACTAACAAGTGGCATATGATATCAATTATTTGAGTTACAATTTATTGTCCACAAGAGCTTATTCATCAAATAAAACTGTTAAAGTTTGAAAGAAGTTGGGTGGTGTTTGATCCAATGAATCTTTCCACGTTTAGCTATGCCCCGCCCATCTCAACCTAAGCTCCACCCGCACAACCTCCCGCCAATCTCAACCTAAGCTCCACCCACACAACGTCCGTATTGGGATCGATCTCTAAACTCGCTGATTAGCAATTTCCAGAAACCTATACACGGTTATGACGTCAGCATAATCGCCACTTAGTTAATTATGACGACATAATTATGACATCAGATGATCGATTGATAAACTGGAAAGGTGAATTACTTAATCACACCTCGGCTTAGAATATGCCATTGAACTAATACTGATGTCTGTAAAACAACCTAAACTACAGACATATAAAGCACCATCTTGGATTCGATCATCCTAAATCCCTTTTATGTCAACGCTGCCTCGAAGCGCTCAAAATGCTACACATATAAATTAAGATTTCTCAAGAAAATGCTATAGAGGAAATTCTTCTTTTCAGCAAGTGGCCATTCCTCAAAGCGACTGCAGAGTAGGCCTAGCTATAGGCCTAGATATTTCGGTTAATCGATATTTTATCGATAATCGATTATGTTTGCTGCCGATATAATCGAGTGTAAAATAAAATAATCGAAACAATTGAAAATATCGATTTAATCGAGCAAAAATCGATTATTTATTTTAATCAGGCTTAATTTTTAGTTTGGTAATACAGCTAATGTATCGATGGATTGATTGTTCGATGAAGGTAGTTCTACACACATATATCCTTAACGTTCAATCCCGCACCTCCCAAGTCATAATCCATGCACGCGAATGTTTATATAAGTAATTGCTTGATACACCAATGCCATGAAGTATGTGTTTGCGACTGTTTAATATCCACATCTGAAGGCAATAGGCTGAAGTGTTTGTGACCATTTTGCGCAAAAAATGCAAACATTAATTACTGTTCTTCATAGTAAATTCACAAAATTTCGATGGGAATTTTCACAAATTCAGACAATTGTTTTGGAACTAATATGACTTAAAACTGTTGCTGCCTAAGGCAACTGCAACGTGCAGTCAAATGATTTTCAAAATATTTGACTTTTCTGACGCTGCGAAATAGGGAAACCCCGTAGATAGGCATTACGGGCGAAATCTTTATCATAATAAAAATAACATATTTTCGCGAAAATTGCACAAAATTGACTTCGTAGTAAATTTACAAATTTTAGATCAAAATCCTGCTTATTGTTTTGTAAGTAATTCGACTTAAAACTGTTACTCCACCCGCATTCAACTGATTTTCAAAATATTCAGCTTTTCCAATGCTGGAACCTAGCGAAACATCGTAGATAGGTGCTACGGCCAAGCTCTATATAATTAAAAGTAAATCGCTGTATTGTTAAACTTAAATTGTAGTCTTTTTACTGCCTTGAAAATCTGGGCATACCGGTTTCTTAGGCTCATTATCCAATGGGAACGAGTGAACAATGGATTCCAAATTGACCTCATTATACTGGGCGGGGATGTTCCTCGTGTTCAGCCAATCAGATGACTGGCTGATATGGCCTGTCCTATCGAACGTCTTGCAGTATTTTCATAGGCCTACTTGGTTGAGGTAAGCAAAACCTAATTAGGAACCAATTTCCGAAATTGCGTTATAAAAAAGCAGGCAAGGTATACTCTCTCTCTCTCTCTCTCTCTCTCTCTCTCTCTCTCGCCCGCGCGCGCGCTTTTGGTCGGCTTGGTCACGAATGCCTTAATGGTCAAGAAAAGTAGAATTGCCTGCTTAGTCAATCCCTATCTATAGGTCAAGAGAAGGGTATATCTTAAATTGTACCACTGGAATTACTAGCTCGGTAACCGAGAGAGTCATTCCCGTAGTAAATGTTCAACAAATCGTCTTCTCTTGGTCAGCACATAGATGTTTTCCAATACCCTTGCATAGGCCTTTAAGCCAGTTTGACCATTACAATATTAACTTGACATAAGAGAGGTTAAACAGCAGTATCCTTTAACTATTTCTTCATATCGTTGTCCTGAGTTAAGCGTCAGACGGTTAGAAGTTCGAATATATTTACTCTCCAAAAAGCAATGCGTACTCAACAATCTAAACGCCACACGTAGCGTGGAAGTTTCAATTTTGAACAAAAACTGAGATACGATGTTGTGAAAAGATCAAAATGAGCTTTACAACCTCTTTTCATGATAACGATCAACCCGCCAATGGCACAACAGTCGCGGTGATTGATCTCCCTCTTAGCCTATTCAAAACGAAATGAAACTGACGACGTAGCATCAGGCAATATAGAAAGGTTGATATGACTTCAAATGTATATATTTCCCCCAGGAATCTCCTTATTTTGTCAAGTTAAATATCAACGGTTTCGAGAAATACACAATGGCAAATGGTATTTGAACACCCCGGTGTAGGTGTATTCTCTTTATTATATATGCCGGTTCTTGTGTTAATTACACATGTAGAATAACCTTTGTTTATTGATTGTAGTGTTTATTTGAGGGCGACATTCGCTTGACTACGCACCACACTACAATCTATATCAGCAATTTGAAGTCCAAGACAAATTTCGCCATTTAGAATCGCAGTGAATTGTGGATGATTTTAATTACTCCAATGTAGTTGTCATTCTAATACGGGTAGAGGCTAATTATATAACACGAGAGTCGATTATTAAAACACAAAATTTTATCGCAAACTTGCTTCTGCTCCAATATAACATATTCAGAAACACGGTATTTGACATGTCATTACAAAGCATGTATTTATCAGTCATGCGTTGCATGTGTTACTTAATTATGCTTGAGTGTTGAATCGCCATAATATGCACAACTATGGTGGGATCAATTTCTGTTAATATACATAGTTGCTCAGCGGCGATGACGTAACTATTGCGCTGCTGCTTTTGCCCATATGACGTGTTTACAGATTTTAAGTGAATGTCGTTGTATTTAGTTCGATTCTTCGTGTATTTAATAGGAAGGTTGCGTTTCTTGTCTTTACTGGGCAGTGCAAAAGATGATACATTCTTTAAAAGGTCAATGACTGACTTAGCTATATTTTTGCATTATGCATTTTGATTGTGATGTCAGTCTACACGTGACACAATTCAATATGACGTCATATATTACATGAAAGGGTTTCCTTAAATGAAGAATGGGGCTGTTTGTAATCATTTTTGCTACATTCGCTTTGTTTACATCACATATTCTCTCACCAAATAGTCAGCGCTAGTGACTGATTGATCACGTGCCAATGACAACATGACACTTGCAATGAGTCAGCCGTATTGGCTCATCACATTGCTGTGTACTCTGTCTAGATTTGTCAAGACAATATGTAACTAATATGTCAATAATTTGTGGTGTTATGGACGACTGCCGTGGAAATATTAAATAGCATAGCGTCGGTGATTATTAGGCTGCGTATAGGTGCGGGCGTGCGCGTGCAAGTGCGTGTGCCCGTGCGCTTGCGTGTGCACGAGTGTGAGTATGAGTGTGAGTATGTGAGTGTGAGTGTGAGAGTGTGTGAGTGTGTGTGTGAGAGTGAGCGTGCGTGAGTGTGAGGGTGCGAGTGTGTGTGTGTGTGCGTGCGCGCGCGCGTGTGTGTGAGCGTGAGTGCGAGTGTAGGTGTGAGTATGCGTGTGTGAATGTGTGAGTGTGAAAGTGTGTGAGTGTGTGAGTGTGAGTGTGCGAGTGTGAGTGTGAGTGTGAGTGTGAGTGTAAGTGTAAGTGTGAGAGTGCGAGTGTGAGCGTGCGTGTGGTTGTGAATGTTAGTATTAGTGTGAGTGTTACAGGCAGTGTTAGTGTTAGCGTCAGCGCCGGTGTTAGTGTTAGTGTGAGTGTATGCGCGTGAGTGTGAATATGAGTGTAAGTGTGATCTTGAATATGAGGATGCGTGTGGGTGTTGGTGTTAGTGTTAGTGTCGGTGTTAGTATGAGTGTGAGTGGAAGCGTGAGTGTGAGCGGATGAATGTGAGTGTGAGTGTGAGTGTGAGTGTGAGTGTGAGTGTGAGTGTGAGTGTGAGTGTGAGTGTGAGTGTGGGTATGAGTATGAGTCTATGTATGAGTGTGGCATTGAGTGTGAGTATGAGTGTCGATGTTTGTGCGTGTGAGTGTGTATCTGAGTGTGAGTGTGAGTGTGTGAGAGTGAGTTTGAGTGTGACTTTGAGTGTGTGAGTCTGGATGTGAGTGTGAGTTTGAGTGTAACCGTGAGTGTGTGTGTGTGTGTGAGTGTTGACTGTGTTAGTGTGAGTGTGAATGTGAGTGTAATTGTAATCTTGAGTATCAGCATGCGGTTGAGTGCTAGTGCCAATGTGAGCGTGAGCTTGAGCGGATGAGTGTACGCGTGGGCGGATGAGTGTGAGTGTGACTTTGAGTGTGAGTGTGAGTATGACTGTGAATGTGGGTGTCGGCGTGAGTTTGATTGCAACTGTGAGTGCGTGAGTGTTGAGTATGTGAATGTGCTGGTGTGTGAGCGTGAGTGTGGGCGTGGGTGTACGCGTGCGTGTGCGTGTAAGTGTTGGTGTAGGTGTGTCTGAGTGTGAGCGTGACTCTGAATGCGGTGGAAATACGTGCATACGTGCTTATGTCCGCGCATGTGGCTTCGCGCGCAGAATTACGCGCTAACAAGCGTATATGAAGGTGTATGAACACACTTGTGCGGGGTGAGGGTGTGTGCGGTGGAGTATTATTGCCATATTGGCCACAGCTTTTTTACTAAAATTATGTCATATATGTATCATTATAAATATCTATCTGTCCCACATATATCAACAGAATGTATGAAACATTGCATTCGCCATATGGTATATTCCCATATGTCATAGACGAGGAAAGGAAACCGTTTGACGAACGTCTCCCAATAGCTGCAAGCAAACTGAAAGTTGAGAATCACTTTATGAATGAATCCATAACATAGTTCAATAACATACACTGGTCTATCCTCAAAGCATGGAACAAAGGAAAATCACGATCCACTTCGTGGCGGCGAACAATAGAGGAATAGTACACTCCTGGGATCACTGCTTTGCCGTACTGTTGGCATTGCTGCACGCTGCGTCATGGGGAACACTGCTTTTCAGTCCTCCTAGGTGCCCTTGGCAAAAGACTACGTTTATACAATGCAACCTGTGTATCCGTGATGCTTTATTACTGTAACAGGTGGGTAGCTCCAAAGGCAGCTCTAGACAAACGTGATGCCTGCCACTGCAAATACTAGACGCACCATTACTGGACACCGATGGCCAGACAGCAGAATTTCCAATGATGCACTATTAAGATGTGTAATACATCGCAGCTGTCTGTGAACGTCGCCCAGAAAAAGAAGGTCCATGTTTGGCCATGCGCTAAGGAAGACAGAAGACCAGCCAATACAGAGAGCCGTGAACTCTCCATACTTGGAGCCAACAAATACAAATCCCGGAGAGGACATCATTGCACACATCTACCAAGCATGCTACGAGGTGACCTCAAGAAAGCAGGAGTCGGTACAACCAAATTAAGAATGGACGCGAGGAAGCTAAGTATTTCGGCTGAGGACAAGTCACAGTGGTCAAAAGCGAAGAAGGGCTGATTGCAGCTGTATGATGTTTCTACTACTATAGCCCCAGATTACAGTAATCATACATATATTTCGCTAACTCTTATTCAATTATTGCAGTAGAAAATTGCCGCTATCAGAAAATATGCACTAAGCCGGAATATAATTAACAGTTATTTTTGCTTGGTCCATTTCGTTACGTTAGCACGTATTTGAGATCATCTCATTAAAGAGAGTCGCACAGTGTATAACAATAATTACGCATAATGAAGGGCATTATAATTTAACACAGTCGATTGAATCTAGTTAGCTGCAGGTAGCTGCCGTAGCTGCGGACTAAGCGTGAACAGTATGTCACGCCTAGGGTGCGCTGGCAATGGTGGTGAGCTGCATAGCCCAAGCCTACAATACAGTTTGATTAATGTACACAACTGAGTTTTGAATCGCCAGCCATGATTACGTGTTTTGCTGACTGGCGAACAAGCGAACTAAATTAATATCTAACGGACATCATCGTGTAATGAGCTGCTAGCCGCACGACCACATAACTAACACAACCATTGGCCGCGCCTCGTATGTAAATAATAACACCATTGCAAAACGGGTGTCGTTCGCATTTGGAATATTTATTAAGCGTGCTAAGCCCCGTTCCCACTTAGCCGGATTCTCTTGCGGACATTTGCGGAATCCAGTTTTACGGACATCCGTAAAAAATTGGCCTCTGCCGCCAAGATGTGTCCAAAGTTTACGGAAAAGTACGAAATTTTAACGAATGTATACGGGAATTTGAGAACATTAAACAGATTTTCGCGGAAACTTAAGAACATAATTAGAATATCGAACTGAATGTAAACGGATTCTTTACGGAAATTTGTGGCCAAAATACGATAAATTACAACATGTATACGACGTTTTACGACAATTTACGACAATTTACGACAATTTACGACAATTTACGAGTACTTGCGAATAGCTACGAATAGCACCGCCATGATGTTGATAATGTGTCTATATCACATGACATGCTATCCAGGCCATCTATATAAAGGGGAGTTCTGGCAGGCATACTGAATATTGAAATAATTTCCGTGATGTGGCGTGGATAATTGTTGAAAAACGTGAAGCGAAATGGCGAGGTCCGGGAAAGGTTTGTTTATATATCGTATTGTCACGTGATCCGTAAACTCGCAGATGACATCGTATTTTGTTTGTAAGTGTCCGTGTCTTATTTGTAAACACTTTAAGAACAGTTCCAGGAAATTTGCGAATGTTTTACGGACTTCCGTGAGATATCCCCAATATTCTAAATGTATTCGAAAATATTCGTAAAAAATTCGTAAAGTTTCCATAAACTTTCCGGAATTTATCCGGGAATATTCGCAAATATTCGACACAATTCGTATATTTCCTCAAATTGACCCATGGTTGTTCTTAAACATTCGTTACCTTCGTAAGAATTTAAGATCATTTAAGAAGTAATACGAATACTTACGAATGACAAAGAATAATATCAGGCGACTTTCAGAATGTGTGGGAATATTTGCGGTAATAATATGAATATTTACGGAGCCAGGACGACCGTAAGATTTTAAGAAGTTTTGAACATTTCAAAAATTTCGTAAAAGTTTGGCTGCTTTTACGGACCGTGAGTAATATTTTAGGAATGTTCACAGGGTATATACGAACATCACGAATATAATTCCGAATACATTTAGAACTTTTGACGAACATTTGCGGATTACATTCGCAAATGTCCGCAAGAGAATCCGGCTAAGTGGGAACGGGGCTTTACTTTTACCTTGATATTTGACAATTTCACACCGAATTTAATACATAGATTCAAGATCCCACAGACAACCTTCCACGAAATCTGGTCACTGTGGCCTTGACCGTTTATGTTTTGAGACCATATCCACCACACATCAGCACGACTCCACACGCAAACTTAACTGTCCCCATGTTTGAGTACAGCATGGAAAGTGGTTTTGTGTCTGCCTGCCTGCCTGCCTGCCTGCCTGCCTGCCTGCCTGCCTGCCTGCCTGCCTGCCTGCCTGCCTGGATGCCTTCCTGCCTGCCTGCCTGCCTGCCTGCCTGCCTGCCTGCCTGCCTGCCTGCCTGCCTGCCTGCCTGCCTGCCTGCCTGCCTGCCTGCCTGCCTGCCTGCCTGTCTGTCTGTATGCATGCCTGCATGCCTGCATGCATGCCTGCCTGCCTGCCTGCCTGCCTGCCTGTCTGTATGCATGCCTACATGCATGCCTGCATGCCTGCCTGCCTGCCTGCCTGCCTGCCTGCCTGCCTGCCTGCCTGCCTGCCTGCCTGCCTGCCTGCATGTATGTCTGTCTGTCTGTATGTCTGCCTGCCTGCCTACCTGCATGCATGCATGCACGCATGCCTGCCTGCCTGCCTGCCTGTCTGTCTGTCTGTCTGTCTGTCTGTCTGTCTGTCTGTCTGTCTGTCTGTCTGTCTGTCTGTCTGACTGTCTGTCTGTCTGTCTGTCTGTCTGTCTTTACATTGAAAAAAACGCATTGGCACAGGAATTTAATTACAAATTTCTTTACCTAAATTTGTCCTATCGAGACCAAGTTTAGATTTACTTAGAGTGGTCCCCCCTTGAGATTAGTTGGGGTAAAATGAACTTATCAGTAGGTCACTTTAACAGGTAAAGGCTGGAATTGATCCTACATTATAGAGAAATCACACACACACGAATGCACGCCCGCACTCCCGCGCGCACGCACGCACGCACGCACGCACGCACGCACGCACGCACGCACGCACGCACGCACGCACGGATCTGAACGAATGCACGAATGCATGCAATAACACATGCACACAGTAATACATGCACGAACGAACGCACGAATGCATGCACGCACACACCCACGCACTAATGTACTCACGAATTAATGCACCCACACCCACATACACACACATACACCCACGCAAGTATAGATGCACACACGTGCGGATGTACGAGCACACCGCCACACACATACACACATACGAACAAACGCCCGGACGCACGAACGAACGCACGCACGAACGCACGCACGCACGCACGCACGCACGCACGCACGCACGCACGCACGCACACACGTACGCACACTTTTGCAGACACAAAATTAAAAGATGTCCTACGGATATGATTTCATGTTGCCCCACCATTGATTTTGGTTGGGATTAGATTTATTTAAGAATAGGTAGGGAGGGATGAAACCTTGTCATTGTTATCAGGAACTATAAGGTCTAACTTTGATCTTACTAGCAAATCTTTCAGGTTTGGATTTCTATTGTAAGCTATTACTGGTCGTGCTTTGATCGGTTCCTTTAATTTAGATTGCAACTGTGAATATTCGTCTTTCATGGTTTTTGCTAATTCAACATTACGTCTATTGTATATGAGTTGAAATGGGATAATTTTGTTCTTTTGTGATATTCCCGAATCTACGTTTATTCCAAATGGTGCTTTTGTTTGGAGTGTTCTAATCCAATGGCCTTCTCGGATTTTGCGAAACGAACTCGTTTCTTCCTCACTATCGAAGGTCGGAATCTGTTCTATTGGCATGATTTCAAAATGATGTTCAACTGAATGATCAGGAAGTTGGAAATGTTGAGCAATTGGCGTATCTGCTGAGGTGTTAATATCAGAAACGTGGCGTCTAGCACGCACTCTAAATGCATTTTTTGTTTCACCAACATACTGTTTCTGGCAAAGGGCACAATTGATCAAATAAACTACATTCTCAGAATCACAATGCATATTAGTTCGGATATGATATTCATTTTTAGTTTGAAAGCTCAGGAATGTTTGTTGGTTTACAATATAGTTGTTTACTTTGCATCTATTTTTGTCGCATTTAGAAACTGATCCATCGCACATGATTGGTTTATTGTGTTTAATTTGGACAGGCTCAAACTCGGGTCCGCTATGAGGTTTTAGATTTTCAAGCTCATTGATGGTGTCTGCTTTAATTTCTCGAAGAAAACGGGCTGAATAGCCTCGTGCTTTCAAAGCATCAAACAGAGTAGAGCATGCACTATTCAGATTTTGCCTGTTGCTAGAGTTTCGAAAAAATCTTATGATTTGCGATTTGATCAAACCTTTAAATGTGTGTGGAGGATGAAATGATTTTTTGTGAAGAAGCTGATGTGAGTCTGTTGGCTTAAAGAATACTTTATATTCTAATTTTCCAGAGGAATCAAATTGAGGACCCTTATAGATCGTGACATCTAAAAAGTCAACAGATGTTCCACTAATAGTAGCTTTTAGCTTGATATTCGAATCTTGGTTATTTAAAATGCGAAAAAATTCCCAAAAGTCTTCTTCTGAATGTTGCCAAACTATGAAGATGTCATCTAGATATCTGAGGTAAAGAAGAGGCTTTTTGGTTGATTTGTTCAGTGCCTCCTCTTCCCACTCTGCAACATAAATCGTGGCAAAATTTGGGCTGAATCGTTTACCCATTGCGCATCCACAGATTTGAAGGTAATTTTCACCATTAAATTGGAAATCGTTTCCTTTAAGACTTAGCTCTAATAATTTTAGAATTTCCGTGTCTGGTCGATCTGGATCAGGAAATTTGACAAAAGAATTCTTAATAGCATTGACTCCAGCATCAATATCTATATTGGTATACATAGCATCTATGTCTAATGTGACTAAATATGCATCTTTCGGAACTGACAATTTGGATAGCTTTGAAAGAAAGTGTTCTGTGTTCTTGAGAAAGCTCTTGTGTCTATTAGCAATGGGCTTTAAGTAGTAATCAATATATTCTGAAATGCCATAAGACTCACTGCCACAGTCCGAAATGATGGGTCGTCCAGGTGGTGTCAATGGATCTAACCAGGTGCTGATAGGTTTATGGATTTTAGGCAAGATATAAAATGTCCGATTTTGTGGATTATTCTCACCTAGCAGATACTTTAGCTGTTTCTTATCGATGTACTTATCTGTATGCAATGAATTAAGTATTTCAATGAAATTTTGTCGGTTTTGAGGCCAAATTAAATTATCAAGTTTTCTGTAATGCCTGGTGTTAGTTAACTGCCTTTCGGCCTCGCGGATGTAGTTTTCTCTAGACATAATCACAGTTGCTGAACCTTTATCGGCTGGTTTTATAATAATATTTTGATTTCTACGTAATTTGTTGATAGCCTGTCGTTCGAGAAATGAAAGGTTTTGCTTATTGTTTGTAATTGGCAATGATCTGGCTATACCAGCAACCGTTTTTATGGTTGCTTTAACATTGTCATCAACTAGCCTATCTGGAGGGTCCCAACCGGATTTTCCAGTGAATGGTTTTGACTCTCCATTTAAATTTCGAAAATGATGGGCTATTTTTACTGAATGACCAAAATTAGCTACTTCAATAAGACCTGTGTCTAAAAGCAAATCTAATCCTGTTTTTGGTTTTGGAGTTGGTATAAAAGTAAGACCACGATCGAGAATTGATTTTTCAGATGGTGAGAGATCATAGTCAGCTGCTAAATTGACAAGGTTTGTTCCTAATCCTATGTTAGGGGAGCTATTGCCTTGACCCACATTTAGTTTAAACTAAGTACCGTCAACCAATGGTTATAAATACAATTAGCTGTTTCTTTCGTCCAATGGATTCTATCCTTCTCAACATGAAAATTCGCATCAGAAATTTTGGGGATGACCTTATCAACGTGGCAGTTGGACCTTGCTGATTCGTTGATACGCTTGAGACAGTACCTTTGCCTGTCTGACAAGCTATCAGAGAAGTTAATCTCAGCAAAGTGCAACTCCGCATTAGGGAAGGTGTTTTTAAATTCACGAGCCATGAACCGTAAATGGCTTGAGGCTTTGGTTGGATGCTCATTTTTGGAGTTGATGCCAATATTCAAGATGATCTTCTCCGGGCTAGGGCCATCCTGGTGTCGCATAGCCATTGTTCTGAAATGTGATAATGCGGCACCAGGATAGCACTCAACCTGGATGTCAGGATGGACATCTAAATCAATTCGGGCTAGATTAGAGGACCCTATCATCAGAATCTTTTTGGTGATTCTGGGGATCCTCCATAGGCCCTTGCTATGCGATTGATGACGGTACTTAGCAAACTTCCTGTCAGACAGGTTACTATTATTCTCCATAGGAGGGAGAGGAGGTGGAGACAGAAGAAGAGGAGAAGAAGAAGGTGCGTGAGGAGAAGAGAGATGAAGCGTAGGAGGAAGAGGAGGAGGAGGGATGGAGAGAGGAGATGCAAGAGGAGAAGATTGAGTATGAGGAGCAAGAGGCGGGATTGAGAGAGGAGATGCATAAAGAGAAGAAGGTTGAGGAGGAAGAGGAGGAGGCGGGATTGAGAGAGGAGATGCATGAAGAGAAGAAGTTTGAGGAGGAAGAGGAGGAGGCGGGATTGAGAGAGGAGAAGGAGGAAGAGGAGAAGATCGAGTCAGAAGGTGGCGAGGAGAAGATAGTGGAAGAGATGAGGAAGAGTTGCTAGGTGGTAGATTGGGGGAACAGTGAGTAACAACCCGACAACGGCGCACAGGAGGAGAATTTGTCTTTGGGAGAGCCGGCCATGACTCTGTTACATCATCAACACCAGGTGCTGGTGTTGGTGATGTATACAGATTCGTCCGCTTGGAAGTGGTAGGCGAGGGTGTGAAGGTAGTTGGTGACCGTTGTCGTTTGTTAGTCATTGTTGAATGATAACCTGAACCTGTACTCGGTGTGGCCGCCGGTGTTGGTAGAGACATCACTCTATTTTGCTTATCACTAGCTATTTCTGCCAAAAATTTCCAAAAATTTGTGATTGTCGTTGTGGCCAATTTATTTCCAAAATTTTGCCTACCCCATTTCAATGCTATGCCTTTGGCTCTGTCTAGATCAAGAATTACATTAGATTCGGCCACTTTTACCTCTGCCTTTAATTTGTCCAATTTGCTTCGATAATGGTTGATTAAATTTTCTAAGCAGCTATGAGCCCAAATTTGGTTTATCATGCTGGTCGATTTCAAAAATTCGTCATCTCGTAAGGCAGGGCAGAAAAACGAGTTCATCTCCTCCATTTTCATGCTGAGAGATTTCGGGAGAGAGTCTGATGCCAAATGCTCTCGTAAAAGACCATAGTGATGCAAGCATTGCAACACATGGAAGTACATCTTAACCAGTCTCTGAAAGGCCTGAACAGACTGGTTAGGAGCACTTTTGGTTGAAGAAAAGTTGGACGCTGGGTTGCCAGATTTGCGTCCTTTACCCACTGGGCCGTTGAAATTCTTGGCCATTTTAGAACGTAATCAAATTTCTACAGATTTATGTCAAATTTAGTCAGAAAAGTTCAAAAAAGTTAACTACCAAATATTAACTAGAGCGATATGTGTTGAAACAATTTAGAGACTGAAAAATAAGAACAATTAATACAAGATTATTATATATATATAAAATTAAAGCTTACACTGTCAGTTGCTGGAGCGCTTTCGACGTAATGGTCTTCGTCATGCAGCGAAAAAACTGGTCTAATGGCAACTGATAATTCTTACATATTTATAGGAGAATTACTGCAATGGTGACTACTGATTAACTATTAATTCAGTCTCTCCACAAAAGATCAAACTAAACCCGAAGACCTGCTTTAGATCAATGTGCGCCTTGGGCGCTACTGAAGTCAAACAGCTAATACAAAAGGCGTGATTGCTTAATTATATCGAGCTTATCTAACTGTAGCATAGGTTAGTACGCCGGTTCGTTTCAGGCGATTAAGGTGTGAGAATAACAATGAGGGCTATTTGGTCAGTCATTAGATCAAATGCTGCCGAGATATGTTTTATCATGGCGGCTGAGAGTAATTTACTTGCTGTTTGAGTACTACAAGGGACAGGTTTCCTGAATAAAGATTATTAAAACAAATTCTGACAAGTTATACAGTTTTTTGATCTTGGCAAATCGGTTCACTCAGTCATTACAAAGCGTTGATTACTTCTTTGTAATAAGTTGGCGTTGCCGTGTGTTCGAAAATAGGAACAAATTCTGAGAGTTAGGAGTTATACAGTTTTTTGATCTGGGCAAATCGGTTCACTCAGTCATTACAAAGCATTGATTACTTCTTTGTAATAAGTTGGCGTTGCCATGTGTTCGAAAATAGGAATAAACAAATAGTTTTGAGCCGGTCTTTCTGACATAGGATGATCCATTGTGGATTGACTGAATGTTGTTGGTCTAGTGAGATTCATTCAAAAGAGAGGTGGTTGTAAATCACAGGTTGTTTGAGCATTGTACGCTTATATGTCCAACAACCCATGTACTCATTCACCCGCCCAGGCACCAGCATATTAATCCATCAATCAGTCCATCCTGCCATCCACCTAAACAAATACTTGATTAAGGGGAGAACAGATTTGTAAACTGATAGACAGACACCCGGTGGATGACTAGACGACTGAACAAATGAATAGGAAAATGGGTGAAAGCTACAATTTCATTTCCGAATTTGGTTTAATTTATTCACTTAGTCATTGCAAAGTGCTAATTGCCTCTTTGCAATGATTTGGTGTGGCTGTTGAAAAAATAAGAATAAAATACGACAGGTGGTTGCGGAAGAGAGGTGGATTGTACCTTTACAAACATATGTGTCCAAACAATCCATGCGCCCACCCGGACACCAGCCCAGTAATCCATCCATCAGTCCATCCACACAGACAATCAATTGATGTCTGAGAGGCACAGACCAGTAAACCAATAGAGAGGCCAAGGACAGGTGACAGGATGAGTGAACAGATAGGTGGACGAATGAATGAATGAATGAATATAAGCACATATGAATGCCCGGACTCCCGCACGCACGTACGCACGTACGCACGTACGTACGCACGTACGTACGTACGTACGTACGTACGTACGTACGTACGCACGCACGCACGCACGCACGAACGAACGAACGAACGAACGAACGAACGAACGAACGAACGAACGAACGAACGAACGAACGAATGCACACGCGAACGCATGCATGCACGATTGCAGGTATGGACGACCGTGCAAACGAAATATCAGCTACCAGCAGACCAATTCCGACAGTGTATTTATAAATATTAACAGTTTAAAATTGTTTGATTTGGGACAAATATGGAGGCCTGGCACAAGCAAGTCCGTCTTTACATTGAAAAAAACGCATTGGCACAGGAATTTAATTACAAATTTCTTTACCTAAATTTGTCCTATCGAGACCAAGTTTAGATTTACTTAGAGTGGTCCCCCCTTGAGATTAGTTGGGGTAAAATGAACTTATCAGTAGGTCACTTTAACAGGTAAAGGCTGGAATTGATCCTACATTATAGAGAAATCACACACACACGAATGCACGCCCGCACTCCCGCACGGCCGTACGCACGCACGCACGCACGCACGCACTTACGCACGCACGCACGCACTTACGCACGCACGCACGCACGCACGCACGCACGCACGCACGCACGCACGCACGCACGCACGCACGCACGCACGCACGCACAGATCTGAACGAATGCACGAATGCATGCAATAACACATGCACACAGTAATACATGCACGAATGCACGCAATAATGCATGCATGAACGCATGCACGAACGAACGCACGAATGCATGCACGCACACACCCACGCACTAATGTACTCACGAATTAATGCACCCACACCCACATACACACACATACACCCACGCAAGTATAGATGCACACACGTGCGGATGTACGAGCACACCTCCACACACATACACACATACGAACAAACGCCCGGACGCACGAACGAACGCACGCACGAACGCACGCACGCACGCACGCACGCACGCACGCACGCACGCACGCACGCACGCACGCACGCACGTACGCACACTTTTGCAGACACAAAATTAAAAGATGTCCTACGGATATGATTTCATGTTGCCCCACCATTGATTTTGGTTGGGATTAGATTTATTTAAGAATAGGTAGGGAGGGATGAAACCTTGTCATTGTTATCAGGAACTATAAGGTCTAACTTTGATCTTACTAGCAAATCTTTCAGGTTTGGATTTCTATTGTAAGCTATTACTGGTCGTGCTTTGATCGGTTCCTTTAATTTAGATTGCAACTGTGAATATTCGTCTTTCATGGTTTTTGCTAATTCAACATTACGTCTATTGTATATGAGTTGAAATGGGATAATTTTGTTCTTTTGTGATATTCCCGAATCTACGTTTATTCCAAATGGTGCTTTTGTTTGGAGTGTTCTAATCCAATGGCCTTCTCGGATTTTGCGAAACGAACTCGTTTCTTCCTCACTATCGAAGGTCGGAATCTGTTCTATTGGCATGATTTCAAAATGATGTTCAACTGAATGATCAGGAAGTTGGAAATGTTGAGCAATTGGCGTATCTGCTGAGGTGTTAATATCAGAAACGTGGCGTCTAGCACGCACTCTAAATGCATTTGTTGTTTCACCAACATACTGTTTCTGGCAAAGGGCACAATTGATCAAATAAACTACATTCTCAGAATCACAATGCATATTAGTTCGGATATGATATTCATTTTTAGTTTGAAAGCTCAGGAATGTTTGTTGGTTTACAATATAGTTGTTTACTTTGCATCTATTTTTGTCGCATTTAGAAACTGATCCATCGCACATGATTGGTTTATTGTGTTTAATTTGGACAGGCTCAAACTCGGGTCCGCTATGAGGTTTTAGATTTTCAAGCTCATTGATGGTGTCTGCTTTAATTTTTCGAAGAAAACGGGCTGAATAGCCTCGTGCTTTCAAAGCATCAAACAGAGTAGAGCATGCACTATTCAGATTTTGCCTGTTGCTAGAGTTTCGAAAAAATCTTATGATTTGCGATTTGATCAAACCTTTAAATGTGTGTGGAGGATGAAATGATTTTTTGTGAAGAAGCTGATGTGAGTCTGTTGGCTTAAAGAATACTTTATATTCTAATTTTCCAGAGGAATCAAATTGAGGACCCTTATAGATCGTGACATCTAAAAAGTCAACAGATGTTCCACTAATAGTAGCTTTTAGCTTGATATTCGAATCTTGGTTATTTAAAATGCGAAAAAATTCCCAAAAGTCTTCTTCTGAATGTTGCCAAACTATGAAGATGTCATCTAGATATCTGAGGTAAAGAAGAGGCTTTTTGGTTGATTTGTTCAGTGCCTCCTCTTCCCACTCCGCAACATAAATCGTGGCAAAATTTGGGCTGAATCGTTTACCCATTGCGCATCCACAGATTTGAAGGTAAT
>CM067363.1:44267038-44322038 GCA_034401795.1 Chaetoderma sp. LZ-2023a | reverse complement strand
ACTCGATATAGTCTTCTTTAGCGCTTATTAATCCGACACGTTGTGCGAATTATATGCCGTTACCATTTAATAAACATTATGTTGAATATTTTGAAACTAATTTGACTGTGCACGGTTGCTGCCATAGGCAGAAACAACACCCAGTCTAATTAGTTTAAAAATATTCAACAGATTTCCCTATATAGTTTTCTGGAAATTGATAGTCAAGAAGTTCAGGGATCGATCTATCCCAACACGAGCGATGTGTGGGCGGACCTTAACTAGGAATGGGCGGGGCATAGCTAAAACTGGAAACGTCCATTCTCACCTAATCTGGCATGATGTATAACCTATATCGTCACGCGAGAATATGAACGGTCCTGATTATCTATCTGGCAAATGATCAAATACATGTATGCCACTGAAAGATTGTTTGAACATGTCCAGCCAATGGATGGATCAGATCTGTCACTCAGGCGTCTAGCGTCGTAATAAAAATACATTAATTATTAGGTAACGCCACAAATAAATGGAGTATGACGTCACAAGTGTGGCAACGGTCTGACTGTAAGCGTTTGAATAGATGAATGCAGTTTTAGCCATGCACAGCCTATCTTCTGCTAAGCTCCACCCATACTTTGAGCGTGTTGGGATCGATCGATCCAGCGAAAAAGAACAATGGCGAACAGCGGCACACCTTTGAGAGTTTTGATAACAATGGCGCACAGCCGCACACGGGTTTTTTTATGTGCAACACTGGAATGTTCTATTATTTCGAATTAGTTAACCCTTAAAAGTTTAAAAGCTGTGTATTTTACGTTTAAATGTAGTGGCGGCGCGCCCACCTCCGTGGTTATCTACCGTGGTAAAAATAATAAGAGAGTAATGTAAAAGAATAGAGTTTAAGAGGTGGTCTGATAATGGAGGTCGTATGAGGTTGAGGATGTATGATGAATTACGGTATTGATGTTTGAAAATAATTTGACTGTTTCGTCGCTAACGTTATTAGTAAACTGTAGAATATTTAGAGACTGCCTGTAAGCTGTTACTGTCTTAGTAAGCAACCAGACAGATTAGTAACAAAATATTAAAAATAATCTTGTATTAATGGTATGTTCGGTTGGAATGGTAACCAAGACTTGGTGGTGATGGATTGGATTGTATCCTGGGTTAAAAAGAAGTTAACCCTTTCACCGATGAATATATATCTCATTTTCATCGATACCATACAGGAAAACTGTTGAATATTTTGAAATTAATTTGACGTCGCTAACGTTATTAGTAAAACTATTTTTGTTGAATATTTTGATTGACTTTTAACCGTCATTACGCACAAATTGTTTTTTAAATACTTTGCAATAACGTCAATCGTTTTAGATGTTGTACGATGGTTAAAATGTGGGCGTTATATCATTGAGGGTTCCGTTTATAGAATTGTATGTAGAGCGTACTTATGCTAAAAAGATTTTTTGTTGCGTATGATTTAACCATACGTTTTGAACAGCCGTGAGATCAAGCTTGAATCGAGATACAAACATACCATGTGTTAATAATGAAAGAACCTGTTAGTACCTCACGTCTCGTACTACGTGGTTTTTAGAAATATTCAAAATTACTATTGAATTATCGCCTACTCGCTAGGAGATTTTACTTTGTAGTTGCGAATGTGTACAGCTTTGTGCTCTGGATACATTATCGTATCGTTTCCTAGTTCTTAACCGAGTGGACATATGTACTAATTCCCTTGGTTAATTATTAGAATATCACGTTTTGGTGCTCGAGTGCTTTGTGCATATTTATGGTGTGTTCGCGCATTACTCATATTAACATTAAACATGGCCGCTTCATTCGCTTTAAGGTCATGCGATGTTAGATTTTGTCAATGCCTGTTTCCTCGCGAACTAATAATACCGTTGGTAGGGGCCTATGTACCACGACGAAAGGCTTCGCCCATGGTGGAATATGTGGTTGAATGCGTCTGTATCGTTGGAAATCTGTTACTGATCCATCATCCACAAGGGTGTCCTACTTTTTTCGTATACGTACCCACACACACGCACGCACCTGATGCACCAACACACGCACGTACTGCGCATACCCTCACGGAATATTTTGATAATTTGCTGCTGAATATTATGATAATCAGTTGCTGAATATTTTGATTGGTTGCTGAATAAATTGATTGGTTGCTGAATATTTTGAAAACAATTTGACTGTGTAAATCTTAATTTCTTATTAGGCGATGTTAGGTAAGAGAGAGGTGGTCTGATAACGGAGGTCGAAGGAGGAGGGAGGAATACTATCTCGGACACCCTCTGCTCGGCATTGTTCTCCGCGCATGAGCGTGCCTTTATTCGCCTGGTGGTCCTTTAAGAAAATGCAGGCGGTCGCTCGTAGAGGTGTCGCGAGGGATGAGAAGGATGGCTGACGTATGCTAGCGTATTCACCGAGGCAACGTCTTGCGCGATATCTCTGTACGAATATTTTGAAAATAGTTGATTGTAAGCCGCTGTTGGTTTAGTCACCATTAACCTCCTCCTTGGTTTAAGTCATTTAAAAAATGGCAGTCATTTAATTATTACATTTTCAAAATTGTTATGGAAATGGTCATCGTTGACGATCGATGTTGTATAATATTATATAGATAGGTTTATCTACAATATTTATGTCTTTAAAGTGTCAATCATTTAATTATTAAATCTTTTTTAAATATGAACAAACTCCCAGTCATTTAATTTTCAAAAAAAAATCAGAGCGTTGTGTTACACGAGTTATAGTGATCCACGTTGTATAAATATATATATATATATATATATATATATATATATATATATATATATATATATATATATATATATATATATATATATATAATTTTATCTTACGTATTTAAGGCGATTCTTTAAAGTGGAAGTCATTTAATTATTAAAATTTCAAAAATATGAGCAATATGTGTTCTCCAGTCATTAAATTGTCAAAAATCCGACATGTACACAGTACGTTTTCCTATGCTATTATATAGATAGTGTTATCTATCGTATTTATGTCTTTAAAATGTCAGTCATTTAATTATACATTTTTCAAAAATATGAACAAAATGCGTTCCTAGTCAATGGCAATGCATTAATCGACCACACACAATAGCGTACAGATGTCCATTTGGAACAGTAGCATACATCGACCACTTTTGACGGATCAGAATGTGTGCTTGCGTATGCATGTGTGAAGCGGGTTGTTGTGTGTAAAAACTGTATTACATTATTGTATTTTTTCAACAGATAAAGAGTTCTCTTTCAAATGATTTGCAGGCCCTGAAAAGGGCCGTGTTTTGAGATAGGTCTCAGTCTTAGCAGATCCACACAGGCGTGGTTGTTGGTTTGGTAACAAACTGCGCTATGTTTGCTTTTAGTATATCAGTCGGAGTATCACCGATTACAGGACATCCATGCGGATATTGTTTGATTGGTAATAGACAATAGCACTCCTTGCATCTCTTTAGGTTTTGTTTTCTCGATCATACGCCTACAGACCCTCTCGTGTTTCGACCGTCGGCATATGGTGTCGCGGATGTCGATGGAACACCAACGACATCGCACATACCCAGTGTCTGATCTGTCAAAGTTGGTACTGCTGACCATTTTAGCCAAATGTACATTAACATTTACATTTATGCCACATCGCTCTACTACAAAAACAATAAGGAATATCCCGTGAGATGAAATCTGACTGCCTAAGGCTACCTAACTACTCTGCAGTTACACATACAACCACTTTGCAATGTTTAAACTGGAATGAGAAAATGGATGGAATTTGTACCGTTTATAGGAATATAGGTACTGCGCCCGCAAATCCACAACATGCGGACCGCATGCGTACGCACATGTATGCATACATTTTGGCGTGTATGCGTGTTCAGGCATGTACATATACGTGTTGCCATCCTCAACACGTGCCCGCAAATCCGCATCATGCGCCCGCAATCCGCAACATGCGCCCACAATCCACAACATGTGGACCGCATGCGGCTGCACATGTACGCATGCAGTTTTGCGTGTATCCGTGTTCAGGCATGTGCATATACTTGTTGCCATCCGCAACATGCGCCCGCAAATCCACATCACATTTTAGCCGAATGTACATTCACATTTACATTTATACTACATCGCTAAAAAAAAAAAAATGAAGGAATATCGCGTGAGATGACTAGCGTCCTATCAAAAACTGTCGCGTACTGGCCTCCATATAATGACACATACATGCAGGCGAAAATGTTGGATATGTTCACGGGCTAGACGCGATGGATACGTTGGTTACGCGCATAAAAACCTGTGCATGTTAAAAAAGTATCCAGGGAAATATGTTTTCTCTGACCACCTCGTTATTGTGCTTAAAGCATCTATGATTCGTTTTTAATCCTTCAATTTGTATGCAAACGCGTTAACCTTCATCTAAATCCCTCAAACATGAAACTAAGCGGCTTCCTACCAGTCATTTAATTTTTTTAAAAGAGAGCAAAGTACATCTCTATGCGGGTAATATATAGCTAAGCCAAGCGATGTTGTATGAAAAATATTATATAGATAATAATCATGCATCTCGTATTTAAGGAGTGGTCTTTAAAGCGTCAGTCATTTAATTATTAAATTTTAAAAATTGTTATAAAAATGGTGGGAACAATGTCCACCGACGTCATCGTTGACGAATAATGACGAGCACCCTTGTATCGTTTAACGTATTAGGTGGTCGGTGTGGTACCTCGTGGTTGTAGTAAAAACGTATTTTGAAACTAAGCGGAATTGTGGCTTCCTATGTCAAATTGTGGCATTGAACAGCACTTTTTTAAGAGTTTGTGCGCACGAAGGCGCTAGTGCAAATTGTAGCTTCCTATGGCAAATTAGTAGCAAAACTATTCGCTTAAACTACCAATGCGCCACGATTTGGGTTTGAAAAATCAGAAAATAACATCCCTGGAATGAGTGTAGGGGTGATCGCATAACTGAGATCGAACGAGTGAGGAGGAGGAGGAGGAGGAGGAGGGATGAGGTATGCTTGTGCGGTTCTGCCTGACACGAGGGATGAGGTATACCAGCGTACTTGTTTACAAGGCCGGCAATGTGCGTTGTACGAATATTTTGAAAATAATTTGACTGTCTGCATCAACTTTTGCTCAAATCGTTTCCAAAATATTTTGCTAGGAAGTAGATCCCTGGAATGTCTGAAACACCTCACCAGTCAGCCAGTTAAAGGTAAAAAAACTAGGAAAAATTACCATGTCCGGGAACACACAGTATGAATGCATTATGAGTACCTAGTCAATGAGACCCGGACAACACAAATAATATAGTTGGCTAACCATTGTCTGGACATTGCGGCCACAACCACCTACTACTAATACCGACCATCATCACCATCACCACCACCATCACCATCACCATCCCTCTATCAGCACCAGCACCACCACACACACTAAGCACCAACACCCACCACCATGCATTAACCCCACCCATCATCCACCACAACACCCATTGTCATCAATCGCCTACCCCAACCGCCACCACCACTAAGTACAACAGCACTCCAATTTGTATATCGAGAGATGTGGGGGGAACCTGGCTGGGTAGCTACAATCATCAAATCAACACCGCATAAAGAACCAATGTTTTATTTGTATCCATATTTTTACATTGAAGTAAATATTACATATTGAAGATTTCGGATCTCCGGGTGGTTTCTTAAACGATGATTCCTCCTACGCCAACGGTAAGATTATGATGTTTGAACGGTTGCTGCGACAACCTCTTACCGATGGAGAAGCAGAAGGATGATAGTCGGCTCGCCTCGTCGCTGAGATGAAGTACGACGATATTTCTATGAGACTATCAGGCCAATCTGAAAATGAAGATTCTCGGCTTCGGGTTGAGTGTTGCTCTCAACTCTAGAGTCCTAATTCCTAATAACAACCAAATTATTGTCTTACGTTGGTAAAATGATGAGTTTTAATAACTGATACAATTTTAACTGTACAAAACTGATATATTACTTTGATAAATTTCTAATCTCTTATCGGTACCTGGCTGGTACTGATCAAGTATCTACTTCTAATAGCGGCTAACGTAGCACCAGCGATGTGCTACGGAGCCCTGGTGTTGGATTGATTACTTTACTAACTGCAAAGTGCTTCATATATAGTCTCCAGCATCTCTGAGGATCTATACATATTACGATATATAGATATATACAATTTGCGATATTTATATTTTGTTCTGATGATTCTTCTAGGTAGGTTATAAGCACAGCTTGATTGGCCCAGATAATCAGTCCGCCAATCAACTTCTGCTTATTCCCTCCTAGAAGCTTCTACCTAGTAAATGTTGGTCGTCCTGACCAATCAATGATCACTTCATTTCGACTTTCACTTTGAAACCTATTCGATTTAATTCTCTGCCACAGAGTTTGATTGACGCTCATTGATCGTGACGTCATTCTGACCAATCAAACTCTGTGCTATTCTTCTATGGAGCTGCTGCCTCACATAGACAAAGTGGTGTTGGCTGGTTCTGATTTGATGCGATCTGTCAGCTAACTAACAACATTATCGAATGTGTTGTTGTTGCATGCCATTGTATGAGTGACATATAGTTGATATACAAATTTAGATTATGTTATTCATTCCTACAGGACGCTACAATGTCTATGTCCTGTCCATTGCCTATTGTGAATAAGCCTGTAGGATACTAGAGTTAATAGGCACATGAGCTGTAAGATCTCATTGCCAGCTGGTGTAGTTCTATTTTCGTATGAGAATCAGAATGCCTATCGTCATCAACTAAAGTCCGTTTGTCACGTACGATTCCATCGATTATTCTGCATTGCTTATTTTCTAAACTAGTACTCTAAACAACTGCTGAATATTATAAAAAGTGTGTGCCGACTGAACAGCAACAACTTTCATCTCAACTATTTCCAGATACCCATTAACTCAGAACCGTAGACCTTATCCTAATCAATTCGACTGTTGCAATTTTAGGGATACAACTTTATCCAACACCCGATCAGGTTTCGTCGAAACTGTACCTCATCAGCACTGGCTGATGTCAACTTGTTACTGTCTCATACTAATAATAAACTAAATATAAAGATATACAGTCAATTGGTCCATTAGCTCACCTGGTATTTTCAAATAAAAATTTCACTCAGGACTTACTCGTAAATATAAGATATCCAGCGGGGTCATGACTTCCCACAAGACAATCCCATATCTACAATATGATAAAACGTATAGTTGCTGTAGCATAAACAAATAGTCAATGTTCTGGAGATCCATTTTATCGATGACTGATTCCTTATGGATCAGATCCATCACCGTCAGAATCATCATCATTATCCTCAGCATCTAGATGGTTCCTTATGTACTTCTTGATCAGAAACTCTCTTTTTCGAAAAGCTGAGAAGACTGCTTCATCGTATGCGTACCCCTCGTTGATAAAATCTTTACTTTCCTGACGAATTATTTTGATGAGCATAGAGTTCTGTAATCTTCTCGACTGGAACATTATGTCTATACACTTTGTAACTAAAGCATCAGCATATACGGAAATAGGCACATTGCCTACACCATTTGGGTCTGTGTCCACTTCACCATCCTCATCTTCTAAACCTGATTGTTCAGCGTCTAAGACCTGCTTAATATTTTGGAATATGGTAAATAGTTCCTCATTGCCTATGGCATCTTTTTCATCTTCACCTACATCTTCACTCTCAGTCTTTACTGAGTCATTACCGGCTTCACTCTATGACTCCGCTGGCTCATCATCGTCACTATTCATCTCTGTAATTTCTTCATCTTCACTGTCCAGATTTTTGCTATCTTCATCGCTATGGAATCGGATCTTATGCCGCTTCAGGTCATTTGACCTATTAAACGTTGAAGCACATTCCAAACATTTATGTCTCGGCATATTGATTATAGGATAAATCTAGCAAGTATTCAAGTTCTGACTGCCTAACTACTCTGCAGTTACACGTCCAACCACTTTGCGATGTTTAAACTGGAATGAGAAAAGTGATTGAATTTGTAGCATTTATAGGATTATATGTACTGTGCCCGCAAATCCGCAATATGCGCCCGCAAATCCGCAACATGCACCGGCAATCCGCAACATATGCCCGCAAATCTGCAACATGCGCCCGCAATCCGCAAACATACGTCCGCAAATCCGCAAATGCGGCCCGCATGCGGCCGCACATGTATGCATGCATTTTGGCATGTATGCATGTTCAAGCATGTACATACACTTGGTGCCATCCACAACATGCACCCGCAAATCGGCATCATGCGCCCGTAAATCTGGAACATACGCCCGCAAATCCGCATCATGCACCCGCAATCCGCAACATATGCCCCCAAATCCGCATCATGCACCCGCAATCCGCAACATACGCCCGCAAATTCACAACATGCGGCCCACATGTGTTTGCACATGTACGTATACATTTTGGCTTGTATGTGTGTTCAGGCATGTACATATACTTGTTGCCATCCGCAACATGCGCCTGCAAATCTGCATCATGCGTGCAATCCACATCATGCGCCCGCAATCCGCAACATACGCCCGCAAATTCACAACATGCGGACCGCATGCGTCCGCACATGTATGCGTGTTCAGGCATGTACATATACTTGTTGCCATCCACAACACATGCCCGCAAATCCGCATCATGCGCCCGCAATCCGCATCATGTGCCTGCAATCGGCAACATACACCCACAAATTCTCAACATGCAACCGCAATCCACAACAAGAGGTCGCAATCCGCAACATACGGTGGCAGTGCCTAGTGGTTGGTGGAGGATGATGGTACTGGCGATGGTGGTGCTAGTGGCAGTTGTGTTGAAGGTGATGGTGTTGATGCTCGTCGTGATGGTGGTGGGTGTTGGTGATGATGATGGGGGTGGAGGTGGTCGGTGTTTGGTGGGTGGTGTTTGCTATCGCAATGACTAGACAAATGGATAGCCAGCAGAGCCAGTCATACTGATGATAACTTTTCAAAAATAGTCTTCTGGCACATGCATGCACACAAGGGCGCACACCGGGGCATACACGCCCGCACAAGGGTACAACGTATAACTAGCAGTATCGCATATTAGCACATGTGCGTACGAGCGAGACCTTTATTAAATCCTCATTGACATACCCTCTCCAACCTATATACCATTTTTTTCAAACACAGCGCTCTCACACATTCCGACCACAATGTCTAGACAAATGGCTAGCTGTCAGAGTTAGTCATTCCGATGATAAATTTTCAAAGATAGTCTTCTCTAAGGATGCAAGGATGAATATGAATAAATTCGCTATGGGTTGGCGGGTGCTTGGGTGGTGGTGGTGGGGTTAATGCATGGAGTTGGGTGTAGGTCGTAGTGGTGGTGGTGGTGGTGGTGGTGGTGGTGGTGGTGGTGGTGGTGGTGGTGGTGGGTGGTGGTGGTGGTTGGTGAGGGGGGGGGGGGGTGATGGTGATGATGATGGTGGATGGTGGGGGGGGGGGGGTGTTTGCCGGTGCAATGTCTAGACAAATGGATAGCCTGCAGTGGCAGTCATTCTGATGAAAAATTTTCAAAAATAATCTTCTCTTGTACTACAAATATGAATATGAAGAAAATTGACATTTTCTTGAAGAAATTCGGGGGTTAAAAGGGTTAATATCGTCCATGTAATGGTGCAACACGAGGTGGTCGCTTAGGGCAGGACTGAATTATATAGTAAAAAACATGGTTATAACGTATCACTGCTCTGTAGCCAAAAGGATATATTTATATTTGTAGTAAACGGCCATCTATGATTACGCTACTACGCTCAAAATGTTGCTCTTAATTGTCGTATCTGTAAGCGTCGGTAAACAACAATTGCCGGTGAGCGGGTGCACGCTTTATTATTGATTTTTTGTAAAACTCTCGGCGAGGACATTGTAATATCCCGTGCTTAGAAATACACGGGTGGTACATTCTTATAGTATTCCTTAACACATGACATGTTTTGTATCTCGATTAAAGATTGATCTTGGTGCTTTAACATTCTTTCGTTATTAACACGTGCCGTGTTTGTAACTCGATTAAGGACAGATCCCACGGCTATTGCGACAGTATCATACGCAACAAATAATCTTTTTATCACTCGTACGCTCGACATACCATTCTATAAACGCATGGAGCACTCAGAGACATAATGACTACATTTTTAATCATCGTGCAACCACAAATCTAAAACGACTGTGTTTAAAAACAATTTGCGCATAATGACGGTTAAGCCAACAGGCAAAACGTTTTCAAAATATTCAACAAAATAGTTTACTAATAAATTAACGTAAGCGACGAAACAGTCAAATTATTTTCAAAATATACATCAATATCGAGCATTGGCCTAATTCCTCACCCCTCCTCAACCTCATACTCTCTCCTCCTCATCCTACGTCCTCACTTATCAGACCACCTCTGACACATTACTGCAAATGAAATATTAAGTATTTAAAAACAAAAGGCAAAAGGCAAAACGGTTTCAAAATATTCGAACAAAATAGTTTACCAATATCGTTAGCGACGTCAAATTAATTTCAAAATATTCAACAGTTTTCCTGTATGGTATCGATGAAAATGAGATATATATTCATAGGTGAAAGGGTTAACTTCTTTTTAACCCAAGATACAATCCAATCCATCACCATAGAGCCTTGGTTACCATTCCAACCGTACATACCATTAATACAAGATTATTTTTAATATTTTGTTACTAATCTGTCTGGTTGCTTACTAAGACAGTAACAGCTTACAGGCAGTCTCTAAATATTCTACAGTTTACTAATAACGTTAGCGACGAAACAGTCAAATTATTTTCATACATCACTACCGTAATTCCTCATACATCCTTAACCTCATACGACCTCCATTATCAGACCACCTCTTAAACTCTATTCTTTTACATTACTCTCTTATTATTTTACCACGGTAGATAACCATGGAGGGGGGCGCGCCGCCACTACATTTAAACGTAAAATACACAACTTTTAAACTTTTAAGGGTTAACTAATTCAAAATAATAGAACATTCCACAGTGTTGAAAATCAAAAAAACCGTGTGCGGCTGTGCGCCATTGTTATCAAAACTCTCAAACGTGTGCCGCTGTTCGCCATTGTTCTTTTTCGCGGGGCGGCTGTGCGTCATTGTTCTACACTCTAGGCGGCTGTGCGTCATTGTTCTCTAGGACCTCCTGCTGTGAAAAACAATAACGCACATAAACACCCTTTACTACTGACGTCATCCTACACGCACTTGATTATGACGTCATATTATTTGCTGAGAAACAGGAATCGCCGTTGTATGCCTTTGTTGAATTTAGAATTTAATTAACATTCTTTTGATTATTTCCAAACTAGTTTGACTGGAAGGAGTTGCTGCCTGCCATGGGTAGCACGAGTTGCTGTCACATGAACAGCTGCAAGTCAAACTGGTTTCAAAACACCCAACAGCTTACCTGAATTGTTCTCTTGAATTTAGAATTCTGAGACGTCATTGTTCAACCTTCTCTCAACGTGCTGAGATAAAATCGAAATCGTATATTGGATAATCTTAGCTAGAAATGGATGAAACATGGCTTGAATTGGATGCGGCATAGCTAGAAATGGGTGTTGAATAGCTATACATAGGTGTAACATGGCTAGAAATGGGCGTGACGCCGTTAGAAATTGGTGTAACATAGCTAGAGATGGGTGTGGCATATCTAGAAATGGGTGTGACATAGCTAGAAAGGGGTGTGACATAGCTTGAAATGGGTGTGGCATAGCTTGAAATGGGTGTAACACAGCTAGAAATGGGTGAGGCATATCTAGAAATGGGTGTGACATAGCTTCAAATGGGGGTGGCATAGCTTGAAATTGGTGTGGCATAGCTTGGATAGGGGGTGGGGGGGGAGGTGGCATAGCTAGAAATGGGTCCCTTAACCTTTGCCACTCTGATGTTAACAGCCTATCGTTAATATCTATAGCAAAGACAATGGTGTACATTTTTAAACAACTTGGTGGACGATGTTGCTGTCTATGACAACAACATCGTCCACCAAATTTGTTGCAAACTAAATACCAGTTCATCTCTTAATTTAATATGACAATTTAAAATTGTTGACATAGGAGTGGTACGGGTTAATAGATTAAACCAGTCTAAACGTTGGCTATGGTATAGACACAAAAACTAAAGATCAAAATATATGTTATGCATCTCTATTTGAAGCCGTTAACTGTCTACATTCCACAGTTGCACTTAGTCAGCAATCACAATAAAACACACATATATGTCAGAGTGAGTCAGTTTTTGTGTAATGCATTGTGTCAGTTGCATCTCAAAGACATTTGTTACAACATCATGCCATAATTTATAACTGCCAGATGACATCATGCACACTGGATCTTTACAAGTTTATCCATCCATCATATGATGTGATAAGCAACTATGTGATATGTAAGATGGCGCCATAATCATGACGTTATGAGGCATTCGATATAGTCCGTGTTTAACCCTTAATAGTCCGACACGGTGTACGAATTGTATGTTTACAACATTAATACACATTCTGTTGAATATTTTGAAACTAATTTGACTGGACGCTGTTGCTGGCAAGTCATAGTTTTCTGGAAATTGATAGTCAGGTAGTTCAGAGATCGATCGACCCCAACATGGACGAGATGCGGTTGGTGCTTAGATAGAGATGGGCGAGGCGTAGCTAAAACTGCAAAGGTCCATTATTCCCGAGGGACATGTGACGGATTGAAGTGAATAACACGGGAATGGAATCAATCACTGCCCATGGGAGAGTGAGTGAACTTGTAATAACCACGTATTCCAGCGGGATTCCCTGGTGCCAACGCGCACCAGAAAATTGACCCCGATGAATCCAGTTTTAGCTATGCCTCACCCATCTTTAGGCAGAGTTCTGCCAACGCATTTCCCGTGTTGGGATCGATTGATCCCTGCACTTACTGAATCTTAATTACCAGAAAACTATACAGGTAAGCTGTTGAATATTTTGAAATTAATTTGACTGTGTGCTGTTGCTACATATGGAAATAATAACAGCGTCAGGTCAGATTAGTTTCAAAATATTCAACAGAATGTTTTTTTAAATAGTAAAGACATACACTTCGTACAACTTGACGGACAATTAAGCGTTTTCGGTGAACTTAATCACGTCATTCATAACAAAATCGAATTTGAGTCCAGCCTACGTGTAACGGTGTTGATTGTGACGTCATATGATTGAGCAAAATACTGGATTCCTCTATTGCCCTTGATAATGTCCATGAGGATTATATCGTGTTTCTTTCAATATCACACCATTGTAGTGCTACATATAAATATAGCAATACCGTGCTTCATGTATTGATTAATCACAGTAGCGCGATTTATCGAATGTTGACCATCTCAACAACACCATCATGACACTATCGTTACACAGAAAAGCTAGTCCAACCCGAGGACGCTTATGCATGTGGGGTGATTGACCGCTGCGGTCTAAATCTGTTCAAGAATATCAAACTAGTTACCAATTGAACGTCTATCTGCAAGCCAAGAGATGACTTGTTTTTTTTTAATTTGCCGCGGAAATGACTAGTAAACATTACAAAACCAGTCTTCTCTTGGCCTGCAAATGGACATTTCTGAAGACCACTACAGAGACCTGTTTTGGCAGGCTTCGTCATGAATGGGTTAAGGAACTTGTATTTCAGCAGATGTTACGCATAGACTGGCTTGCTCCTAAGATTCATACCAAGGATACACTGGATAGGCAAACAACGATAATCATAATGAATGCGGGTTAACACTCTAGACAGGATATACGACAAATTGGCACGCGCTGTCTTTACCTCGGGTAAGGAGTCTGCCACCAGACAATTTTAGCCAGGAAATTACTGGTGTCGCTAGGAATATCAGCCAGATAAACTTCAGTTCCAATATACAAAATATCTTTGATTAAGCTAGTTAACCTGAAATCTAAATTTACAGGAGACGAGCATTGGAATTCGTGGAGAGGCAAGGTGATAGAAAGCCACTGGGTGTGTTAAATTATATAGAATGTCCAACCTTTGACATTTTAATCATGAATCTGACACAGCGCACAATATCAAAGACAACTTCGTAGAAATGGATTGTCACGCCCTATAATTGTTAATACATTTCACGACGATTTCCTCTAGAGTCAATGTGAGATACGGACGGACTCTATTCGCTATCCGTAACCGTGTCAACAGTATGCAGCTATGTGAGGCTCAGAACAGATTATGTAGTAGCCTACACTTCTGCACACTTTGTCATGGATGCTATGTTATCTCAAATATGTTTTCTCATATCTACTTCACATTGCACCGGTACGGTAAATATACATATTAAAACAGTAACACACTTTGATAGTATACATTAACACTGCCAATGTATCCTTGAGACACGCGGTGGCTTTTCATCCGCTATGATATGTGTTGCGTGTCGCGCTAGATTTGAATGCACGGGTGATATTTCACCAGTTGACATTAGGCTTGCGCGATTATGGCTTTGAGTGATCACAATCGATTATTTAAGAATAAATGTTATTGTTTGATCAATCAGGCTGGATATACATTACCCAGATATAACAACAAATGCATATAACTGATCAAAGCGGCAAAGGCGTTTTGAAATGTTCATTTGCAGACCAAAAGAAGACTATATTTGGAAACGCATTGCTGGAGTGCCTGACTCGATACTCTTGGCACTTAAATATTAATTACACTGTATGATTTGAAATATTCCATGCGATAGAAATTATTCACGATTATTCGATTATTAAATTTGTAATCATATAAATGCATGATTTAAAAAAGAATCGCTATTTTCGATTTAATCACGCACTCGTGTAAGCGTGTTCCCATACTAATCTTTGTAGATGACAGCCTTGGCCCCATGCCCACCACATGAGATAACTGTCTCGATCCAGACAGAGCTGCAGCTCAATGCGATACACACACTGTGCTTAAGTGTTCCAAGGATCGTGAGTCGTGTGGTCACTCTGAGGTCCGTGCTGACATTTACACATTAGCTGTCCATATTGTTACGGTTATGCCACTCTTTACTATGTGGACAGCTAATGTGTGTTAAACTTGATCAACACTCGTGGCAATCAGATCTTGGTGTTATGGACGATAACGCGCGCAATGCATTGGTTATATTTTCAAGGACGCGGGCCATTGCACCGAGCCCGTGCTTATCATATGCACGGACGACGAATGATAAAGGTACACACCACACACTGTATGTATCTCAATTATATTGCTTCCATGCCTAATGGACCTTTCCAGTTTATCCGTCCATCATATGACGTCACAATCAACTACGTGACGTGTGGGCTGACGTCATACTCAATGCCGTAATGAATGAGGTAGATAAGTATGCTACGAACGCATAATTGAAGACGGACTACGCGTTGTTTCACGAATTGTATATCTTTACTACTTAATAAACATTATGCTGACTATTTTGAAACTAATTTTACTGGCCGATGTTGCTGCCCATAGGCAGCAACAGAACTTAGTCTAATTAGTTGAGGGAACGATCGATCCCAATGCGAGCGAGGTGTGGGTGGAGCTTAGATAGATATTGGCGGGGCATAGCTAAAACTGGAAAGATCTGTTTTTATATCCCTAGTCGACGACGTCAGATGACAATCGTAATTTAGTTATTCTGATTAAATATGAATAGCATGGTATAAATCCATCATTATTTGACGCGAACCAATGACAGCGACCCGATAAATTTCCGGAATATGGAAATGTGAGTGATAGGTGAATGACGGATTATTCCATGCCCAGCTGGCATTGTTGTTGTCAATATCAGTGGGTGTCGAATTATTGGAATCGCTAGAAATAAGTCCACGAGGTGGTAATCTAAATCATATTTCACATCATCTGAGAGGGATCTTATCCCGTCGGCGGTAAAGGGCGACTATATGTCTGAGCAAAGGAGTTCCCTTTAACCAGTAGAGTAGCCAGGGGAGGGGGTGGAGGCAGGGGTGGGGGGGGGGGGGGTGTGCTCGCTCCCCCTGGACCAATCTTCCGAAATGTGGCGCCTAAATCATGTCCATAACACATACAATTTTCTGGACGTCCCAACTCCCAAGCCACCTTTAACAAGTTAATCCACATTGAAAATTAGAACTATTTGAATTTACAACGTTGTAAATGTCTTCTTGTCATGCTTGTTCATCGCTATGTTGAGACTGTTTGTTTTAATTACGCTATATCAAGACAAAGAATAGTAGAATACACACTACATTCTCGGGAGAAAAAAATAATCGGCAACGCTGGGATGCTATTTTCTCCTTATTAAGGAAATTTAAGCAGATTCCGACGCCTAATTTGTATGCTGAGTGGCGCTTTTTAAATTCTCGCTCAAGTGGGGTGGAGCCCTTTTAAGACCTCGCTCCCTCTGAAGTGAACACCTGCCTACGTCACTGCATTTAACTCGCATATCACCCCAAAACGGATTTTTAAATATTTTGCCTGTATATTTAGCGTGATATTGAAATTGTGTAAATCCAGTCTTCAAAGCGTCAGCAGTGTGTAATGCTTTATAGGATTTTTTAACCAAAATATCGATATGAACCGCAATCGGAATCTCTTAGTTAGACACAATTTTATTTTAATTATCGGCTCTTTGTGTTTTTCGAATCTGTTGTATTAGCCAATGTATATGTGTGGCGATTTGGTGGCAACCTCTTCACGGAAACTATTAGCTTCATGATCAAGATATTAGCTATACTCCTCCCATCTTTAGCTAAGCTCCGCCTACACTTCGCCTGTGTTGGGATCGTTCAATCCCTTAAATCCCTGACTCAATTTCCAGAAAAGTGTATATGTTAGCTGTTGAACATTTTGAAACTAATTTGAGTGGGTTCTGTTGCTGACTATGGCAGCAACATGATCCAGTCAAATCCTTTTCGAAATATTCAACAGCATCTGTATTAAATAGTAAATCCATGCAATTCGCAGAACAACGCTTAGTCCGCCATCAACTAAGGCTTCATGACGTAAATGATTAGGTCAGGTAGTTGCTTATAACGAACATCTGATTGGTGTATAAACTGGAAACCTCCATTGGCTACTTGTGTGTCACGTTGTGAAGATTTCCGTATTTTCCCGAGTGTTTGAAGCACACGCAAAGTAATGGGATTTACAGCCATTCTTTGTGTTACACCATGAGCCCAAAGGGCCGCGTAGCTTCCGAGATATACAGAGATACAGAAACAAATAGCACCAAATACCACATCAACTCATATATCACCAACGCGACCCCCCCCCCCCCCCCACCACACGCGCGCGCACACGCACACGCACACACACATACACACACGTACACGCACACACACGCACACACAGACACACGCACACACGCACGCGCGCGCACGCACGCACGCACGCACGCACGCACGCACGCACGCACGCACGCACGCACGCACGCACGCACGCACGCACGCACGCACGCACGCACGCACGCACGCACGCACGCACGCACACACACACACATACACACACACAAACGCGCGCACGGCTGCACGTACGCACGCACGCACGCACGCATGCCGGCACGCACGCACCGTCTCACACACACACACGCACGCACCCACGCACGCACGCGCGCACGCACCCACGCACGCACGCACGCACGCACGCACGCACGCACGCACGCATACACACACACACACACACACACACACACATACACACACACAAACGCGCGCACGGCTGCACGTACGCACGCACGCACGCACGCACGCATGCCGGCACGCACGCACCGTCTCACACACACACACGCACGCACGCACCCACGCACGCGCGCACGCTCGCTTGCACGCACGCACACAAACACACACACATACACACACACACAAACGCGCGCACGGCTGCACGTACGCACGCACGCACGCACGCATGCCGGCACGCACGCACCGTCTCACACACACATACGCACGCACCCACGCACGCGCGCACGCTCGCTTGCACGCGCGCACGCTCGCTTGCACGCGCGCACACAAACACGCACGCACGCACACAGGCGAACGCCCACCAACCCGTCAGCCAGCCTGGCCGCACGCATGCGCGCACGCCCGACCGTACGCACGCACACGCGCACGCATACTTACACGCATCCACAGAAGAATGTCAGCAATATAGTTATCAAACTAGATAGCAATATACATGCCGCAGTTACTGGACAAATCGTCAGAATTACAAGGAGATGGGGGCCAATGCTAGCAGCACAATAAAGCTCTATGTCGATATTTCTATTTCAAATTTTCAATTATTACATGATAGTATTTTTTTTTCAAATGATTTTCTAGAAGATTCATATTGCCCCTTTATGTTGCTATCATATTCCAGACGAAGCCTCAATTTTCGTGTCCTCGCAATTTCACATCGCTTGGCGCAACTACCAATTATTAGTCAATGGCGCGTGAGGCAAGACAATAACCATAGATTATCATTCACTGGCCTGTGTCCCTTGAGAATACACATCATTGTCTACAGCATCGTGGCCGAGTTCGCAAAAAGTAGTAGCATTGTCGTAATCAATAATAATAATAATATTAATTTAACATCGATTCAGCCACATGACCCTTTGTATAATGGCTGAATGAGTTGAAAGTGAGAGCTCGTATAATGACGGCGTTCTAAATCGAGGTAAGCTTATTATATACAAATAATATGGTAGGCTACATCTGTTCACGCTAATAACATGAACCTGTAATCTTGCTTGCAAATGGCAAGAAGCGGTTCAAATAATATGTGTTCGGCAAGTTAGTCAATATACATATAGACCAGTGAATTCACAGACTAGTGACTATCAAATAGCAGAGGAAAATGACACATTGTTTCTCGATATAAGAAAACATCAACTGCCAAAATTGGCCACTAGTATACTGAATCAGCAATGAATATAAAGGTTCAAAATATGGATGGAGATATGAACGCTATGTTTATAAAATATGAAAGAAGCTGATATATGTATCTAGAAACAGTAGTATAGCCGGTAGTAGAAAAATACCACCTATCTGATAACCTCCCTCAGCTGGATTTCTATTTAGACAATGGCCATGGCCAAGAATATAAAACTCCAGTGTGGACCCCACTGTCCGGGAGAACCACAAATACATACAAGATACCCAGGCCCTTGGAGAATATTGTGCGACACACACTGCTCAGTTTCAGAAGGCTGCTGTTGAGCCGAAGCCGTGCAGAGGATGTGGGGCAGGTATTTATACAGACGGTGGGCTATGTAAAGCATGCGGGGGCGTACACATTCCAACAAAATGAAATACAAGAACGTCTGTGCCAGGAGAAAGTTCAGTTTAGTTATGGAAGAACTTAAACACGTCATGCCACGCATTTAGAGACAGGCATCCACATGGATATACACCACCCACAGGTACTGATCGCCACACATAATAGGGTCTGAACGCCCCTTTAGAGACAGGCATCCACCGGGATATACACCACCAACAGGTACTGATCGCCACTTACTGTAACACCCTCGAAGATGGTCAGAAATGTTTAAGATCTAATATATAGACCTTGCATCATGGTTACTGTAACACCCTCGAAGATGGTCAGAAATGTTTAAGATCTCATATATAGACCTTGCATCATGGTTACTGTAACACAGCTTCGAGTGATGGCAAAGCAATTCTAAGGCCCGCAAAGCCGACCTGCTCCAGATGATTGCACACGCCAATGCCGAGGAGTGGCGAAAGCGACTCCCAGCCCTTGCCGAGGAGTGGCTAAAGCGACTCTTCCCGAGCAAAACAGACAGGGAGGTTTCCGGCGCTCACCTCTGAGGATCCATGGAACCCTACCAAGAAAGCACATCTGCTCCGTGAGAGTCGTCAGTTGTATGATTAGACGAATATCAGCTTATGGGCTAAAGCTGTAGCAACTCGGATGGCAAGCCATCCACAAGAACGCCTACCTCTTCTACACCGAATCAGAAGACGATTAATGAGGGGACCGAGATCTGAAACCCTAGCCCGGAGTATGAGGCGAGAAGGTCAGCAGATTCTCAACGAGCGTCTCTGTGAGAGGGAGACAGAGGAGAGAGGATGGCTAGCAGTATGCTGGACATTCTTCAGATGGCTAGAAGGAGACATTACAGGTCGGATCATGGAGAAGCTGCGGACTGTTCAGAACGCCTTCCACCTTCGGTATATCCACACCTTTCGAATCCGCCACATCGAGGATGGTAGGGTAATGCTCTTCCACAAGAATGCTCCAGGAAGTCCCTGGATGAATACACTAGGAGAGACCCAGATGTGGGTGGAGGGCAGAGAGCAAGCCCGCCTCGACCCAGACAATATCAATCGGCCCAATACTGCGTGGGCCTTCGTCAGATCAATCAACGTTGAGGTAAAGGTTGTCATCGACCGCCAGCCTCTGCTAGGGACAGGCCCCCTCCCGGTCTGGCTCCGATGGAGGAAGGGAATGGTGGCACTCGATACCTACAAAGATAGCACGTGCCTCTGGGGATATCTAGCAGTCCAGCCGGGTGCAAGAGCTGATAGAAGTACAGCTCCTGCACGAGAGCTTGTTAAACAGTTCTATGGCCTGAACAGGCCTGTTGCTGACATACCAAAGACGTCCCTAGACCAGCTGGACACGGTAGAGTTATTTGGGAAGACAGTGGTTCGTGTTTATGAGCCCAATGAAGAGGGCATCTGGCATCTGACCAAGAAATCTGCTCACTATCCGAGCGCCATGACCATTGGAGTATATGACCACCACGCCTTCTTCATTAAGGACATCTCCATGCTGGCCCATACTTTCAGCTGTGGGCACTGTCAACAGCAGCTCACCCAAGCATGTAGTCTCCATCGCCATGTTGACCGCTGTACAGGGGGGAAAACGACCATCGATTGCCCTGGGGAGAAGGTAGTGGCACTGCAGTCACAATACGAGAAGGCCTCCTATCCATACCAACCGGCCAGTTCCACGGCTACTCATTGGATTGAATATGAGTCGAGAAACCGTGGAATTCATATATACCACGCAAAGTGTGGTCACGGTGGTGAGCATTGGATTAAGGGGGCTCCCGTAGATGGCTTTGATCCGACCACCGACACAGTATACCAGTTTCATGGCTGTCACTGGCATGGATGTTCACAACACCAGCGAAGTGAGGATGCTGATCAAGAATACCGCAAGACGGTCGCGACAGATGAGAAACTGAGAGCAGCTGGACGCACGCTTGTGGTACAGTGGGAGCGCTGTATAAAGCGCTGTCCAAGCGTCCACACCCCTGTTCGGAGAGTACCATATCCACATTTTAGTGTCTATGACTTTGAAGCCCTTCTAGATGGGATCAAGACCCACCCTACAGAGGGTCTCACGATCGAGAGTGCCCACATACCAATCCCGGTGTCAGTCGGCTGCTCCCTAGATGGTAGCGCGAGCTCGCCAACTCACATCTGCAATGCTAACTCCAAAGTGCTGATCTCAGAGTTCATGCAGGAGATCCAACTACGAGTCTCCATGGTCCGTGCGAGGGTTCGATCACGGTATCTACCCGCAGACTCGAACAAGTTACCAAAACGACAGCAGCGACTTATCAATGAGTGGTGTGACCAGGTGCCTGTGCTCGGGTTCAACTCTGGGTGGTACGACCTGAACTTCATCAAGAAGTACTTCGTGGATGAACTTACTGCTTCATCCAAAGGAACAGTGAAAGTAGCCAAGAAGGCTAGCCAGACAATGTTCCTCATTACGCCTGAACTGAGGTTTCTCGATGTAATCAACTACCTCGGCCCAGGGGTTTCTTATGAGAAATGGATCAAAGCCTATGGTTGCATGCAACAGAAGAGCTAGTTACCTTATGAATGGTTCGACTCACCAGAGAAGCTTGACTAACCTGGACTACCGGATTATCCTGCGTGGTGGTCCAAGCTCAAAGGGTGGTTACCTTCTCGAGTTGTCAGAGTGGAAAGCCTGTAAACAGACCTTCAGAGATCTCGGGGTGAAGAAGTTTGCTGACTGATTGCGATATTACAACAACTTGGATGTTAGCCCGTTCATTGAAGCCATAGAGAAGATGCGAGAATTCTACACAGAACGAGGTATATACATTCTGAAGGATGAAGTGTCTCTTCCTGGTGTGTCGCTGCAGTACTTACTTCGTGGTACTGCTGAACATGAGACGGATATTAGCCTCTACTCTCCAGGCAAGGAAGCCTACAAGATATTAAAGGGTGCTGTTTTTGGGTGTCAGAGCATTGTGTCCACGAGATATCACGAGTCTGGGGTTAACCGCACTCGCCAAGGTAAGCGAGTATGTCAACGTCTCCTTGGCTATGATGCAAATGCTCTGAATTTGTCAACCATGGCTCAAGCAATGTCGTGTGGTAAAGCAACTGTACGACGGTGGGGTGGGTGTGTAAGCAGTGATAGTGAACGCTTTAAGCAGGATATGCTAGCGGATCGTTGGTTTGGGTTTGCTGAGGTCGACATTGAGGTACCTAAAATGTTATGCTTCATACCAAAGTTCGAGGAGATGTCATCCATCTTCTATAATCGTGAGATCCCAGACGAGGCTATACCTTCGGAGATGCTTGCTTACCTTGATAAAACAGGTTGACAAAAGTCTACAACTAGCAAGCTCGTTGGTGCACTCTCTGGTAAGAAAGAGGGTATTGTATGCACCAACTCTCACGTGGTACCTTGCCCTCGGGTTAGAGATCACTGCTATCTATCGCACTATAGACTACACCTCACAGAAACATTCTGAATAGTTTGTAGACTCTGTTACCGAGGCACGTCGTACCGGGGATGTTGGCAAAAGTAAAGCCTTGTTGGCTGATCTCTTCAAACTCCTCGGCAAAAGTGCATATGGGAAGCTGATCGAGTCATTAGAACATCATACCAACACATGCTTCACTAAGGATGAACGGTCAGTAGACAGAGTCTTGCGTAGTGCATGGTTCGAGGATCTAGAGGAGATCGGTGATTTCTACGAATTGCAGAGCCGTAAGGATAAATTCACCATTCGTCGCCCCTTCCAGGTGGGTATAGCAGTATACGAGCTGGCGAAGCTGCGAATGCTGGAGTTCTACTATGACTTCCTCGACCGCTACGTAGCTTGTGACAGATTCGAGTACCTGCAGATGGACACTGATTCTGCCTATATCGCCATAGCAGGCTCCAACCTCGATGAGGTGATACGCCCAGAAATTCGAACGGAGAAAGAGGGCTGCAAACGGGACTGGTTGGCATGGGACAAATGGTCTAACCATACTCCGAGATTGTTCAAGCTCGAGTTCGAAGGCACTCGTGGTATTGCTCTCTGTTCCAAGTGCTACTACGTGGAGAATATAGACAGCTGAAACAGCAGAAACATGCAAGGGAGATGCTCGACCAAGGGAATGTCTAAAGGGCAGAATGACATTTCCTGGCAGAGGTTCTACAGCGCCCTCCACGGTGGAGTGGACATAGCCACCAATCGAGGCCTACGCATGCGCAACCATGGTATGGTGACGTATGCGCAGGAAAAACTCAGACTCTCCGCTTACTATGATAAGCGCCATGTGCTGCCAGATGGGGTCCATACCGAGCCCATCGAGTATCATGTTAGCACCATAGGGATGGTAGCTGTGTGTCTTCATAGACTAGCTGAAGCTCTTCTACAACAAATGGTCGCCTAGGCACTCCGTTTGGCGTGCCAGGTAGTACAGTGTAGGCCGCCCCTCCGCCTCCACATACGTGTCAAGCCTATGAACATCTATCGACCAGTTGGATCTGTTGCACGCCATCGACCACCTTCCAGCTTACCAGCCTCATACAGGTACCGAACCAGAGCATCAGGAGGTAGGCACTCCTCTCCCTTGTTCGCTCCTCTAGAGCTGTGACCAGCAGAGTGTCTGATAGCCTCTACCGGCTTCTTCCCGATTAACCTAGTAACCTCGGCATTAGATCTCTCCACCACAGCAGGCAGCCCTCTCACCCATACTCTAGAACGTTCACTCGGCGCGGCCATTTCCTGGGTGTATTGCTGTGGGAACAGTCTCTCTGCCAGTGTCCGATTCCACCGCTCAATGATAGCCTGGGCACGGTGATGCCCTACCTCGCCTCGCCTAACTGCCACACCATCTTTCCGCATGAGGGCTGCAATCTCCCCTCTGAACTCCTTACCCTCATCCACCTGCAATAATTCCGGCCACTGGAAGGAATTTTCCGAAGCATCGTAGACACCATGGACTGCCTGGGCCACCTGGCCAGCTGACTTGTCTGTGAGCGGTACTGCCGCCTTGTAGCTGCTGACGACATCGACGATGGTGAGGGCATCCTTGTAGATCTTACAACAAACCGAGTCATGCGGAAGGAATAGAACATCTGCCTGGTGAACTCTGTTTGGGACAGTTTCCTCGAAATGGGCATGCCTGATGTGCCATGGACGAGGTCTATATATCTGCCACATCGTCTGGCGGCTGAACCACTGGCTAACTGTCTCCAATATGAAGTTGTGGCCCTTTCGACGTGCAGCCCCGAGTAGTTGAGGGGGCTCATGGTAATACACCCCCCCCCCCCCAGGCTGATAGTAGAGTTCCTCAAGAAAGACTGTTGATAACGTCCCGTCCTGTCATGCACAGCCTGGGTGAACTCTAAACAGACGAACAGACGGCCGTCATTCATTCACCCATCACTGAAGACCTCCTCAAACACCGCCGTACACTGTCGTCTAATCTCTGTTGGATCCTCACTGAGCAGTAGTTTATCGACCAACCCTCGGAAGCTAAGGGACTAGACCAGGTCGTACAGAGATGCCAGCCTTATATGGTATGGCTTAAATGTTCAGTGGCCCAGATGGCCACGAGCACTTTGACAACGTACGGTAGCCAAGGGCCTGCGACTCCGAAGAACGTACCTACTCCTGAGGCGATGGCTGGTATGGCTTCAGAAATCATCTCCACCCCATGGAGATCATTGTTGGCGATCTTGCGGATGGTCTCACCAGCCTTCATTGTGAACAGAGTGATCACATGTCTCCAAAGTCAAGGGTGCTATTAAACTGCTTCAGCGAGTCGGACCCACTAGCCTGCAAACGACTCATATAGTCCTAGAGCTACCTTTCTTAGCCGACGGCAGATTGAAGCAGCTAGACCCTGCCCCTGAGGGGATGAAGATCACTAGCGATACTGATGGAACAGGGCTCGATTTGGCACAGATATTTCTCAAGGGGTTCACTCTGTTCAGTTTAACTATTCATATATAGCCATGATTCTCATCATACTGCTCGTGCTGGCGTCTACAGCAGTGGCACAGGGCACTGAGACTGCCATGATCTTGGATGCCAAGTGGGCCCACGTCCGGAATGAGCCCCAGTACAATCCGTGGGTCGACCCCTTGGGGAGAAACAGTTACGACCGCTTTCACCCACGTACAGAGATCGAGTCTGTCTGCTACGTCTATGGGGTGGAGATGTTAGGCCGTGGTTGTCTGCTGGAGACCCCTGCTCAGCACCAGATTCTCTGCATAACATGTGAACATGCCAGAGTCTGCCATAGTTCACATGCTTTATCCTCCTCCCAGGTGAGCGTTGTCAAGGTAGATGGAAGCCCCTATGGGTGGTCCCATCATACCGATGCGACTCTGGCAGAGACTACGTGTTTGTCTGAGCCTGCACATAATAGAGAGAGGCCGGCCCTGTGGTTGATGGCGATCAGTTGTGTATATCACTGTGGAGGCTTGTCTCTAAATGGGCGTTAAGCCCCTAGTAGTAGTAGTGTCAGGATGATCCTACCTCCCTGGCAGCCGTTCGGCGATCCGTGGTGGCCCCCGCAACCTATGCCTCAGGAATTGAGAGGGCGGTGGGAGCCGTGGATCATGGAATGGTTGCCTCTGGAGGGAGGTGGTATTTTTATACTACTGAAACCTTAGTGTATCTGCCTGTGGAAAAAATCCTGTGTGTATTTTGGAAATGTTGTTGTTGTTGTTTTTGTTGTTGTTGTTGTTGTTGCTGGTGGTGGTGTTGTTGTTGCTGTTGTTGTTGTTCTTATTGCGTTCACCTACATGCCAATCTTTTACAATGATATGTATTTCATTTAAGAAGCCTATAGTGGAGACCAGTTCGACGTAGGATCCATACGGTTTGGTGTGCAGGTCTGTGGCATTGGGCCTGAAGGCAGTCCTTTTCCAAACATAAAATGGACAGTATTGCAATACGTGTTCGGTGGTTTCCTCTGGGGCACTGCAGCTGAACGTGGTGAGGGCACTAGCCGAACTTCTTAGGCGCTTGTGCCGTTCTCAGGCGAATCGCCTATTCCTGTATATCTAATGGTAACGTTTCTCATTAATTTGTCTAGTTACGAATGCTTTGATGGTAGTTTTGCCTTCTATAAATGTGATCGCTCTGCCTGGCAGTCCCTGTTGGGCTCAACGCTTTCCAAACTATCATCAGATGCGCTACCTGGAATTTCGCGGTGTCCTGGTATCCATTGTAGATTGATTGTCTTGTGCTTGGCCGTGGATGGCATCGTCCTGCCGGCAGTTATAATCTTCTTGAATAGCTTGCAGAGCGGATTGGGCGTCTGCCAGAAACACCAGTCTGGTGAGAGGCGTGCCCTGCATGGAGGCTACTCATTCTTTCAAGGTGGATCGTTCTGCTTTGTAATTAGCACAGCTTTTCCCAGCCGCTATGCTTCTCGTTTCTTGGTTCAGTGGTATTGTCTGGGTAGCGGATGTAGGCATCTGCCCCTCCATTAGTGGTAGCAGAACCATCTGTATAAATCTGCACCTATTCAGATGTTGGATACATTCGGTCAATATGCTCGAAGGCAATATTCCTCTTGATAGCTTGATTCTGTTTATCATTTGACTCCATAATAGCGATTTGCATAATGCTGTGCTTAGCCCCAACCCAACACCAACACCGCCACCACCACCATCATCCCTCCCCCATCCACACCAGCACCCCACACAATGGCTGGCTTGACAGCCATGGAGTCACACACATGCGCCACTGTCAGGCCTAGCGTTTAGAACTAAGATGAGATGGCTGAATATGTGTGTGCCTTTGACAGGAATAGGTATCCCAGTTCTCAGAATGAAGACCAGTTACAGTATTACACAAATAATAACAATTCCCAGCTGATGCATTACAGTATACATCAGAATGGGTCGGATCAGCGTTAACCAGACACGAAAAAAACTCAACCTGTCAGACACAGACCAATGTGAGGCCTGCAAGGAGACTGAAACTCTAGACCACTTCTTCCTACGGTGCACTGAATATGCAGACATTAGAAAGGAACTGGGGTATGTTATTAGGAGTAGAATTGCTTTTATAGGATTGATGTATCACACTCCCCGGGTGGCACATGTAGCACGAATCGACCGGTCGCGTACGAGCCGTACCAGCTAAGCTGGGTACGCACCATCCATCCTGGATTCGTTCCATAAGCACGCCCCCGTGGGTAGAGTTATAAGCGTGTGTAAGCCTATACGGGAGGAATTTCGTCGTAAAAGCGACTAAGTTCGTTAACACGCGTAGCTAGTCGCTGTATTGCCAGAGTACGCGTAGCGCGTCCAAGAGCGAGTGCCGCTTTTGGTGTGCCGAGTAGGCACATCTTAATTCTTAATAATTATTTGTTTCCGTTGAATCTGGTATCAATCCACACCAGAATTCGCAAATCTACAAACCATTTTAAAATCGGATCAGAAATGGCTGAGTTACCGCCGTTTTTCTCCGTTAAATTATTCTCAACTGTAACGTCGTAATCGCAAATATATATATAGCTAGGTAATCAGTGATTTGCGTACACGTGACGTACTACGTCATCTACACATCTATATCTATCGTAATATTTAGATAGATGTGCACACGTCACGGATTTCCAGCACGCTGATTGGCTGGGTCAGCTAAATTCTCATTGGTTGAAGCAGCCAGGTTCTGACGTTGCAGAGAGTATAAAAGGGGATGATTTCATCAAATCGAGGAAGTCGTCAGGAGCTGCCCAAGATCCTGACTGAATAACTGGAGCACCGAAGACGGAATCCAGCATCATCTCGGTACGCCTCAACTTCCAGTTGAGCTTGGACCACGACAGTGTTCGGGCCACCGCACTGTGAATTACATCATTATGGTGCAAAATGTTCCTGTGTAATTACTAACTTTAAGGCCCAGTTATATAATTCTACATGACGTAGAGCCAGCGATGTTCCTTAGTGGATAACTCACCGGATCTGCCACAGTTCTAGTGACGTCTCAATTACAGTAGCATAGTAACCCGCAACTAAGAATGGCTACTGGGTATTCAAGTAACTGTACATAATATCTGTAATTATTCCTTAGTTACTCGTTTAATTATTCTTTAATTACAGTATTTTCCTCTGTAAAAGGAACCGCTGACTAACAGGCACCTTCCCGGTCTTAGGACCGCGATTTATAAGTTCTTTATTATTACTGTTCATATTTATCTTTGTTTACTGTAAGGGGTTTTACTAGCCGCACCGTATTAGGTCTATCAACCTATATTGTTACTGTTCTAATCAATTCACATACTGTCACTGTTCTGTATTTGCTTAGTTAGGTATATGGTGAGTAGCCATTTGTTAATATGTTTTGTTTATTTATAGAAAACTTAGGACCGCAGTGCATTTAGGAAATACTATACAGCAACATTTATTTATGCGTCACTTCCTCCCGCCACCGTCATGCTTCACTAAGGTCGCTGTCCGTAACATTAACTCTGTTTAGTCCGGCATGCTACGCACTAAACCTTACTATTCAGCTCGATAGGATAGGTTTAATGTAATTAGAGACCATTTCTTCGTTAGGAGGCATATAGTGTATGACTCTTTTCCGGTCGTTACGGTAATCTAGCCCCGTACACCTGCAAGGTTGTGCTAAATTGGCCAATATACCTATAGGGCCTCATATCTATACAGTTATTGTCCCTCTTCATGTTCCACTAAGCCTTATGGCTTCTTAATTGTTTGGATGTCCATATCCGTACCCTGGACTGATCCGACCCTGGGGAACTATTGGAGGTTTCCGAGCGGTTTTGGCCAAGGTGCGGTATTACATACACCTCCCCTGTATCTTCGGATACTTGTTAGTTAGTACCATTGCCAATGTAGGAAGCACTGCAAAAACATTATTATTGTTGTTATTATTTCTCTTTATGTCTTTTAGGAAATATATCCCGCACCGCAGTGCATATTTGGGCAACTTGGATATAAAGCTAATTTTAGGTCAATAACGTAGCTCCATAAGATGTGGTGACGACGAGATGCGCATCTCCACCGAATTATGTACACATGTCTATTCACCTATCTAATCCCCACCGCAACGACAGGTCAGTTGGAATAATCTGCGTGTGTAAAAAAGTAACCATCGCCTTATGATGGTTTATGTGGTTACGGAGCAAGGCACCCGGATCCTCACCGAGTTCGGACATCTTGCAATGTAACATGTACGCACACTGCTCTTGAGGGTTGATGCCTTGTGGTGTCTGCGTTCACTAGCAGCCATATCCACAGATAGGTAGCATTCCCGCCATTTGCGGCCTAAAATAGATCATGTCTTTAAAACCTAATATGTAGGTTAGCATAGAAGAAGTCCCGCATAAATAGAAGCAGCACATACTAATACAGTAACTTGGAACTACATAAGACGGTGACTTGGGAATCCTTCGGGAATCGCTCGTCTCCTCTTCACGTAAAACAGCATGCAACACTTTTAGTTATAGTTTCACTAGGATGGGCTTTTCTTTACAGCACTTTTGGTTGAATACGGAGTGGCCCTTTCTGGCCCTCTCTGTCCCCTTGCTTCTGCAGTGGCAGCATTTTCCTATGACGGAATCCCACGCGAGGCACTTGCCTCTCGCAAGAATCCAGTGACGGCGGCCCGCGCGAGGCTACTATTTCTCACCCAACGACACGGCATCAGAAATAATTCTGGCGTGAGGCACACAGCCTCTCGCCATAACTAGAAGTTTCTTTTTCCCTTTTAGCATAGAGGTATACTAGCTTATATTAAGTTAATTAGTGATCTCGTATGCGGGAGTCTCCCTTGCAGGGGTACCTCTGCGGACCTGCGAGCCTGTGTGGTACCTCCGGTGACTCCACGTTTAAAGGTTCATCAGGCTGTCTCTATGTTATGTATTATTCGAATACCACTGTATTACACAAACGTGTACGGTTTGTTGAGCTATATGTAATTACTTTTAGTTACTTTAGGTCACCCTTCAAATATTGTAAGTCCATAGATCACGAACTTGCTATGGACAGGCATACCGGTGACACAAATGCATGGGCTGATAGTGTACAATTTAATGTTAGCGACGATGGTCGCACGGCCCCACCGGAATGATTGAGTTCCACCGGCCTTAGGAGCCGGACTTTGTTTCACGCTGGTCAGCGTCGTTCGGAATCTGTAACCCTAAGACCAGGAGCTAGCCAACATCATCGTTCGTCGTGCACAAGTGGCGCGGCGTACGCCTCAGAACAACCCGACGCGACCCGGCGAGCTACCCACACTAATGTCAATGGCAGTATCTACGGTGTACCGTATGCTTGATTAATTGTAGACAAATGTCATCATATGGGTGACACAGAATGTATGAGCTATGGCTACGAAACATGGAAAACACAAATACTTTAAAGACATGGGGATGGGGGTGGGTGGTGCTCAGCATGGGTATTAAAATAGTGAGGGCGTACTTCTATGATATGGAGAGGGTATAGAGATCTTTTGTGTTGACTCGTGCGCCTTTTACTGTTTATGGCGAGACTGAATTAGATGATGTCATGCTGGTTCAAGGGCACTGGAAGTAGTAGCAGTGATAGCATTGGTAGTCATGAGATGATGATAGGTGGTGGCGGTGAAGGAAAATGTTTACCTATGGACTACGAAGTATATAATGTCACATTAATGTGTGTTTGTAAGTGTTAGTATTCGCCTATAATGTATTGCTTTATAGGATTCCTGTAGGATTTCTGTGTGAGTATTTGCATTTGGACATCTGGTTCAGTTTCATTCCAGCGCTTGGTTGCCGAGATTGGAATTTTGAGTTTACCTAATTTTGTGTCTTATATATGCGTGAGCACTTTGTTCTTTGATCTAGTCTTGTATGCATATACATCTGTGTTGCTCTTAAATAATGCCAATATGGAGTTATGGATGTTATCCGGGAGTAGTTGGCTTAGCAATGTGTATGAGTCCCAATATATGTGAGTGTCAGCATGTCTACTGTCTTGAATATGTCTTCACCCCTTGCTGTTTAAGAGAACATTTTAAAACTCTTTTTGTGTACCGGTTTTAGCCACGTTAGTTTAAATCCTTGATCCCCATTCCAGATCATTTGACCGCGGTCAAATTAGTTCCGGTCAAATTAGTTTCAAAATATTCAACAGAATATTTATTAAATAGTAGACATGTAATTCGTACAACGTGTCATATATTAAGCGGTAAGACGGAAATCGTGTCCTTGATGCTGTAATCGAGTATTGCGTCATCCCACACACCACCGTCATGTGTTGGATGGATAAACTGGAAAGGTCCATTCCGAGTGCTACTGCCGAACCTTTGTTCTTTCGTGACATGCCTACAATGTCCTACATCATGTGATGGTTACGTCATCTACAACATGGCGTGTTTTGATAATAACGTCATGTATATGAGGGCCACACCAGTTGGCCCCCATTACACCTCAGTGAAATGCGTATAGCCTACCTGTAAGCTGGTAATAACGCAATATATGTCAACCAATCGGTCGTGATTGCTGTCTTAGAATAGTAGTAATGATTCCGCGCTTCAGCAGTAGTAACAGTTATGCGAATATTAGCCTCATTTTGACTGGCTCTCGTGTATCGATAATGCAACACATTTATATACAACGGGTTGCCGATAGAGCGATCGTTTTCTAGCTATGCCCCGCCCCGTTCTAGCTAAACTCTGCCAATCTTTAGCTAATCTCCGCCCAACCTATGTGCGAGTTCGGAGTGACTTATATACATTGAACCATCATTTTTCAGAATCCCATTTTCAAGATAATTATACAGGTAAGCCCTTGAATATTTTGAAACTAATTTGACTGGCTGATGTCGCTGCCTATTTGCCCCCTATGGCAGTAACAGCGCCCGGTGAAATTAGTGCCAAAATAATATTCAACAGACTGTTTCTCAAGTATTAAGACCATCAAAGACAAACAATTCGTTCACTTTACGGACTTTAAATTGTTATATAAAGTCGTTCCATATGCATTGTGATTGGAACGCAATTAATCATGACGTTACATACTTGCGTGGCACGTTGCATCCATCAATTGGTAAGTTAGTTGTATTATGCACTATTAGTAATGCTCTGCACTCAACCATTGCTAACTGTTTATTACAAACGCATTTATGATTTCTACTCCAGTTGTTGCTTTGTAATTGCATTTTGGTTAACGGAACAGTTATAATCATATGCTTAAAACAAACTGGAAGACGCCCAAGGGAAGACAAGCTAAATCGAATTCTCCTAGTGAAATATGAATACCAGAGTATAAATCCATCATTGTTTGACGTGATTGAACTGCTGCTAGTCGACCATGTTCCGGAATAATCATGGTTGATTGACAGCTGAATGATCGATTGTTCAATTTCCACCACACATAGTTATTGTCAGAATCAGTGGGAGCTCGGTCATTGCTCGAACACAATATCTATGGTTATACATCCATCATATGACGTCATATGACGTCATAATCAACTACGAGACGTGTAAGATGACGTCCTGATTTATGAATTACTCGATATAGCTCGCCTTTACTGCTTAATAGTCAGACACGTTGTACGACTTGTATGTCTTTATCATTTAATTCATATTGTGTTGAATATTTTGAAACTAATTTGACTGGGCGCTGTTGCTGCCTAAGGCAGAAACAACGCCCAGTAAAATTAGTTTCAACATATTTAATAGTTTACCTGTATAATTTCTAGAAATTGACAATCAGAGAGTTCAGCCATCGATCAATCACAACTCGGACGGGGTGTGGGTGGAGCTTAGATAGATCTGGGCAGGGCATAGGTAAAACTGAAAAGGTGCATTGTATGGCTGTACTGCGTGATAGTATTGCAAATGTTTGACGTCATTGGAATTGACACGGTGAAATTTCAATATTGAAAGAATTAATGTTCAACTAGCCATAGCATAGAGCAAATTAAGCCACATTGACCACCCTGGAGCAACCAGATATACAGACTCACATTCCAGCCAGTAGCGTAGCCAGAGGGGTGGAGCAGGGTGGGGGTATGGGGTGGGGGCTGTCGCTCGCCCCTGAGCCAATTTTCCCAAATCTGGCGCCTAAATCATGTCCGTAACACATACAAGCTTATGGACGTCCCGACACCCAAGCCATCTTTAACAAGTTAATCTACATTGAAAATTAGAACTATTATAATTTACAACGTTGTTAATGTCACGCTTGTTCATCGCTATGTTGTCTTGTTTTAATTACGCTACATCAAGAGAAAGAATAGTAGAATACACGCTACTTTCGCGGTAGAATAAAATAATTGGCGACGCTGAGATACTAGTTTCTCTTTATTAAAGAAATTTAAGAGGATTCCGACGCCTAATTCGTGTGTGCGGTGGCGCCTTTTTAGCCCTCGCTCAAGAGGAGTGGCGCCTTTTTATACATCGCTCCCCCTGACGTGAAAACCTGGCTACGTCACTGATTCCAGCAATCGGGTCTCACGGAGTATCCAACAATAGAGGCATCTAGAGAATTCAACAATACCGCCATCTAGCGGGTCCAGCAAAAATTACTCAATAATAACGTAATAATAACGTCAACATCTTTAATGATAATTTTTCGATGTGTATTGATGGTTAAAAACGTTTGATAGCCACACCGTACAGAGGAAGATGAATGCTTAACGCGTCAATTTATACAGATAATGTGCTGTCCGACTGGCCTTTGGTCGTTGTGTCTTTGTCCAACACAAACGACGTTATTTGCCAGTTAGCAAACACACAGGCTTATGATAAAACAGTTATGTTCCCTGTCTGGTATAAAAAGGTTCATTAAATCTGTCTTACGCATGCACCATATCAATGACTAGAATGTGGCCTCGTGTTGGAGGTTAGTTATATATATGTTGATACTACAGAGTAATGGTAACATAACACTGGCCGTAATGAAAATTGATGGAGCACGTGTAATGCGTCTCTTCTTGAAAGGAGGTCAAGATTGCATACACGATACAAGATACACAATACAATGGACCTTTCCAAGTTGATCCGTCCATCATTTGACCTCCTATGATGACATAATCAACTACGTGATGCGTAGCATGACGTCATAATCATGACGTCATGAATGACTCGATATAGTCCGTCTGTAATGTTCAATAGTCCGACACGATGCACGAATTGTATGTCTTTACCATTTAATAAATATTCTGTCGAATATTTTGGAACTAATTTGACTGAACGCTGTTGCTGCCATATGCAGCAACAGCGCCCAGTCAAATTAGGTCAAAAAATATTTAACAGCTTACCTGTTTAGTTTTCTGGAAATTGATAGTCAGGGAGTTCGGAGATCAATGTGGGTGGAGCTTAAATGACAATTCCGAGATTGGTAAAAGTGTACTTTATTTGAAAGACTATTATATGACTAAAATATTGGATCCTAAATAACAAAAATAGACACATGATACGGGGAATTATACCATTGTAAACATGGGATTATTTTGCTTCCCGGGAGGCGCCATTTCCTTGCAACGAGAGCGAGATTTCACGAGATCCTGACGTCATCCCCGCACCAATGCTATCTTTGCGAGCACGAATGATGTAAGTAAATATGTATATGCATGGAGGCCTAACATGTGCTAATTTGTAAACTCTAGGACATTGTCCGTTAAGCTAGTAAGTGTTTCAAGTAATTCTAGTATCCGAAGTCGGCGGGGCATCCTTTACCCCTAGCCATCTGAGCCATAGATTCTATTTTCTCTGTCCTATCAGAATGTGTTCATTTTGGTAACAACGCTGCTGTAAGGCATTGCTGTGCACGACAGCAACACGTTTCAGCAAGATGTCTTTAATGTACTCCGGCACTATCTCTGTAAGTAGGCTATTACGTATTTAACACCATGCGATAAGGGTTAAATGAAGTGACACACTTGACACGTGACTATTGTCAAATTACTCAGCCGACTCAAGCTACTGTTATAACGCAGGAAGTGTACATATATATTCTGAGAAAACATATACTAATATTGCCGGAGCCACAGAGCCGATTGTAATAATTCTCATACCTACATGTAACTGCACATTCTAAGATTTATCCAATGCTATGGATGTTAGAATCGGCCTACTGGTTCAAAAGGGGAAAAAACTAAGTCAGCAAAATTTCAAACATTTTCAAACAAAAATCCCAGGATCCATCATCCCACATTAAAATAAGTATTACAGCTACAATGACAGAATTTTCCGTGCCGAAGATTTATAATGTTATCACATAACGGGAAAATCTCCCTCAAAATATCTTAATTATTGAAATTACTACATCTTGCCGGGCAAAATTGATCGGCGATGACAATTTCCAGATTGTGTGTCAAAATGCGAATTCATTTGGTGATACCTCTGTCAACATTCACGTGAGCAAACGTATAATTAGTCAGGCAAATAGCCATTTCGTTCACCTTTAAGCGCACTCCAATTTAATGACAATAAGCAAAGATAGAGCTTGCTAGACAAAAACCATCTCATGCTGAATTTTACCAAATAAAGGATAACATATTCTCAAACCGATTATTAGATGATTAATTTTTTATATATTTCAGTCTTTTGAACCTCTTGTCCTATATTAACATCCAGTATATCATATTAATCACGAGATCAACACATATTTAAAGATCATAGAAGCATTGTAATCGCCTCAGCCGTTCCGTTGCTATTATCATTTACGCATAAAATATGCACCCGCATCTATTGACCTCACTCATCCAGCCAAAACAATAGCGGTGGCGCCGGGGGGTGGGGGGGGGGGGGTGGGCTGACGTTGCTAGATGCGATAAAATGGCAGGGCCCATGTGTGCGAAAAATTGTCAATTTACTGACTTTATCTAGGAATAGTTAGTTACGCTATTTCTATCTGGTTATTATTCTGGCGCAATTTCATTAAACATATAATAATCTTTCAAATAAAGCACGTTTTTTATCATCCCGGAATTGTCCTTTAAATAGAGATGTTCGGAACACTGGAAACCGTTCTAGCGTGCGTTCTAATGCACCGCCATTGCGCGTGGATAATAGAGGCAACCAGCTCTGGTTAATATGGTTCGTCCATTTCTAAATAAGCTCAGCACACTGTTAGAACAGATCTATATACGTTGAATTCTTACTGGTATTACTATTATACATTTTAATGAGTATGGGGTTTGTAATGTAGGCAGTGCAATCGCTGAGAATATTGTAATCATAAATAATGTTAACGTATATATGTAAATATAAAAAGGTTATTATGTAAAATAGCAACATACAACCTTTTTATAGTCTTGCAGGGAAAGAGTCAAATCTAAGTCAGTTTGACTTGTCACTCAATCCCATTGTAAATCATGGACAATAAAATATGTTTTAAACATAAACCGACAGCGGCGACTACGACGACGACGACACTACGACTCGACGACGACGGCGGCATCATCGCAGCCTGCTTTATGTCATGATTGGTTTAAACATAATTTATTTTGTCTTAGCAGGAGCGCTATAAGACAGCTCTTATAACAGGGTCTCCCATACAATTATATTAAAAAGTAAATGGCTCATGGTGTATCAAGAATGAATACATGCATGTTGCTATACTATATTTAATTACTCGGTGACAGTATATTATACAATTATATGTATGATACATAATAGTGAGTCTGATAAAAGTGCACATTCGCAGCTGAATGCCCGATAACATAACTATCCTAACTGAGCACCCCCGGAAGACAAAGTGGATACCCCGATTCGATGAAAACGAAACAGAGCTCAACATATGATGATTTCGCCCCGCACAAACGATCATAATTTTCATCTACCTAATTGAACTAGGGACTCGTGTCTCTAGTTCAATTTCAGAACACAAAACATCGTATCAATCTATACGTAATAAAACCAACACAAGCCAAGACCATCATCCACTCGCTTCATCCAGGCCCACAATTTAAGCTACAAAAAGTAGACAATTCTAACAATTCCATCTCCAAGCACTCCGTCGCGAATATGCACCCCTAAATCTGGTGTGTCGGGATGAAAGAACTACTGTATAATCATAAATCAGTCACCATGACTAGTATAGGTACCTGTGCATTCGTGTTAGTCAATGGCTAGTGTTATTTCAAACTTGATGCACCCGCTAAAGTATGGCCATCATAATCAACCACGTCGCCTATAGGTTGTTATACTTGACGGAAATACTTCGTCATAAATCCTAGGAATAGTCTGTCAAGCTGTACAAATCGCATGTCTTCGCTATTTAATAGCTATTCTGTTGAGTATTTTGAAACTAGCTTGACTGGTCGCTGTCGCTGCCATAGTCATATATAGTGCCATAACATTCTGGGAATCCATGGTTTGGAGCATATGGCTCGACCCCAACACCCGCAAAGCAAGTGCGGAACCTACCCATAATTGGGCGGGACGTGTAGCCAACATGGGATCCATCAATTACACGGCACTATGGCCACCCCGAGGTGCTTATGCACCGATTGTTGATAGAATGTGATCACGGTTGACAAAAGAGTGTCACTAGTCAAGGGGTCATCAGGAAGTGTGCTTACTATTATCCGTTTAGTGATCAAGATTGGTTATGGAGATCTCACCGAAAACGTCCACCAGCAGCCCAGAGGAGAGAATTTATAAAAAAAACACCAAAAAAACCATTTACCATTGACGTGGCAGACTCGCTTAACAGGGCAGTCAGTTCAGTGGCAAAATCTTCAAAGAATTGTGCCCTCCACGTCAGCCAATAAACGCTTCCCAAACCAACTGCATGAGTCGTTTTCAAAATCCATGACCATTAATCATTGCACACAATCTACCCATACTATAGAAGCGAACCAGATTGAGAGGGTAATGCATGGTGAAATACCGAAGAGCAGTCCATGGAGTGCCAGTATACTGATGGTGCTTAGTAATCAGACTATTTTAGATTAGAGCTGAAGGATCATTTACAGCGACTAGTTGAGTCGATGTACTGGCAGAGAAGTTCTGATACCTTAATATTAGTCTCTTCACTCGCATTGGTGTTACAGAATAGAAACTGGTGTACGGTTAGACGTATGGTAAAGATATGGTTTACGATAAGATTATTTGAGAACGCGTCTCTTTGATCTGCGTAAAGGGGGCAGTGAAACACGTAATGTTGAATGGAGTTGTCAGCGTGTCACAGCTGCACCGATGAGAATCCGACAGAAAATAGTAAATGAAGCAAAACTTTTAGGCTTATATATTAATGACAACCTTTCATGGCAACAGCACATTAGCAAAATGTGTAACAAGATCGCTTCACTTATTTATATGCTAAAGAAAAATAAGAAATACATGAATGTTGGAGAACGAAACCTGTTTTATAAGGCATATATCCTTTCCCATATAGATTACTGTTGTCTTGTGTATTATACCGATACTCCTACATTGCTAAATAAGCTTGAAAAATTACAAAAAACGTGCAGCTAGAATAATATTAGAAGTACCCTATAGGACCCCATCACAAGAAATGTACGAAACATTGAACTGGACAACATTAACTCGGAGAATGTCAATTAAGACCAATATCATGACATATAAATATCATTAAACGGCCTTGCACCTATCTACATGAAAGACATGTTTACGTTGGTAGAAGACACGCATTCTCGACATTTACGGTCGAAGACGAACAGTCTATTAAAGCCTCCAAAAATAAGATCAGATTACGGGAGGTACAGTTTCACATACATGGCAACGCAAATGGGGAATTCTGTACCAATTAATACTAAGCATTCGTCAACACTTAGGTCATTCACATCAAACATACAAGATAGATGAACATCAAATAATAATAATAATTAAAATAATAATAATAATAATAATAATAATAATAATCTGTTCTTCTTCGTTTCATTGCCACATCTGCCTTGGAGACAAGGTGTTGGCCATCTGAAGAGACGAAAACGCTTTGGGATTCACAATGGTCTTAGACACGTGCCAGGCTTTCCTTTGGGACAATTATAATACGATAATTAAGGGCTAGGATGAAAAAAGACATTTACTATTACAATCGCTACTACTACTACTACTACTACTACTACTACTACTACTACTACTACTACTACTACTACTACTACTACTACTACTACTACTACTACTACTACTACTACTACTACTACTACTACTACTACTACTACTACTACTACTACTACTACTACTACTACTACTACTACTACTACTACTACTACTACTACTACTATTGCTACTGCTACTGCTACTGCTACTGCTGCTACTGCTACTGCTACTACTGCTACGACTGCTACCACTGCTACTACTGCTACTACTGCTACTACTGCTACTGCTACTGCTGCTACTACTGCTACTACCACCGCTGCCGGCGCCGCCGCCGCCGCCGCCAAACGCCGCCGCCGCTGTTGCTGCTGCTACTACTACCACTGCTGCTGATACTGCTACTACTACTGCTGCTGCTGCTGCTACTACTACTACTACTACTACTACTACTACTACTACTACTACTACTACTACTACTACTACTACTACTACTGCTGCTGCTACTACTACTACTACTACTACTACTACTACTACTACTACTACTACTACTACTACCGAATCATAGAATTATGAATATTACACACATGTAATTATTACTGTACTGCAAATACTCTACCACCACAGTCGCTATGTACATTTATATAAAGTGAACTTGAACATGTATGATTTAATAAATATTCTGTTTAATATTTTGGGGCTAATATGGCTGGACGCAGATGCTGCCTTAGGTAGCTACAGCGTCCGGTCAAATGAGTTTCCCAAAACATTTTTAACAGCTTACCTGTTACCTTGAAGAGACTCGCAACTAGTATAAGTCTGCCTGGCTGCCTCCCTACATGTTTGCCTGCCTGCCTGCCTTACTGTACGACTGCCTGCCCGCCTGCGTGTCTCAGCGAGTGCGTCCATGCGTGCGTGTAAGTGCAATTAGTGTACACATGTCTATTTGTACATACCTGGCGTGTATATAATTATATATTATTGTACATAGTGTATATATGTTTTGAGGGCCTCGGGAACATCAGGTCACTGACGATTTACCCTCTTGAAATAAAGATTATTATTATTATTATTATTATTATTATTATTTTTAGAAAGTTGTCGACAAAATGACTGTTTAGGTCGCTAAACACGTTTCGCAGTCTGGCTAAGGCAATATTCGGTGGTCTTGGTCCTTTATAGTACCACAGTAAGGTGTGGCACACTGTTGGACTGGTCGATGTGTCTACTAGCCTGCTGAAGAAGTGTGTAAACACGAAACGCGTCCAGCCCTCTGACGATGTGAACATTCTTATTGCTGTTTCTATTGATGTGTACTGCTGTATTACTGTGAGTACTGAGTAATTTAAAGATATTTAAATTGATATGCATGTATTGCCTATCCTTAAATATTAAATAGTATCATGTCACCACTAATCATTACTACTAACCACATTTCTCTTATTTCAGCTTTATAAATTAAGCCCTCGTGGATTAGAAAAATATATATGGACAGACAGACGAGCTGACAAACCTATCACTTGTAGAGTATGCGCCTGGTAGCATTATTGCATTGATTGACTGTCTGGCTGTATTAGGGGTTGATTGATTGATTGATTGAGTGATTGATTAATTGATTGATTGATTGATTGATTGATTGATTGATTGATTGATTGATTGATTGATTGATTGTCTGATCTAATTGGTTACTTGATCTGATTGATTGCTTGATTGGTTGCTTGAGTCCTACTGGATTTGAGTGGTTGCTTGATTTGATTGTTTGTTTGATTTGAATGCTTGCATGCCTTATTATTTGACCTGATTGGTTGCGTTATTTGATCTGCGCGGTTGCGTGATTTGTTGCTTGGATTGATTGGTTGTATGATTGGTTGCTTGAATTGATTGGTTCCTCGATCTGATTAGTTGCTCGATCTGATTGATTGCTTGATTGCAACAAGTTGTTGCTTGATTTGACTAGTTGCTAGACCTGACTAGTTGCTTGATCTGATTGCTTGTTTGATTTGATTGCTTGCTTGATTTGATTGTTTGCGTAACTTGATTGGTTACGTGATTTGTTGCTTGAATTGATTGGTTGCTTGATCGGATTAGTTGCTTGATCTGATTGACTGCTTGATTGGGGGGCTTGAGTTGTTGCTTGATTTGACTAGTTGCTTGATTTGATTGTTTGTTTCATTTGATTGGGTGTTTCATTTGATTGCTTGCTTGATTTGGTTGTTTGCGTAACCTGTTGCTTGATTGGTTACGTGATTTGTTGCTTGAATTGATTGGTTGCGTGATTGATTGTTTGATTTGATTGGTTGCGTGATTTGTTGTTTAATCTGATTGGTAGCGTGATTGGTTGCTTGAATTGATTGGTTGCGTGATTGATTGGTTGCTTGACTTGATTGGTGGTTTGATCTGATTGGTTACGTGTTTGATTGTCTGAGCTGATTGGTTGCGTGATTGGTTGCTTGAATTGATAAAGTGATTGACCGGTTGTTTGCCTATTTGCCCACTTGATTGATTGGTTGATTAATTAAGATTGATTAAGATTAACTGAGATTAATTGAGAGTAATTGAGATTAATTGAGATTAATTGAGATTAATTAAGATTGATTGAAATTACTTGAGATTAATTGAAATTAACTGAGATTAATTGAAATTAATTGAAATTAATTGAGATTAATTGAAATTAATTGAGATTAATTGAGATTTAGATTGATTGATTGACTAGGATTGATTGTGATTCTATGGTTAGACCGCGCAGGGGTAGGCGACGGGCTGGTGATGACTCTGAAACACACCACCTATCATCTGCTCACGCACGCCTATTTAAGACATACTACATGATAATCAATGTGTTCACCACCTGGGTGTACTGAACAAGCATCTGGACAGCGACACCATGCCAAATGGCCTCGGTGGAAAGGTCAAGACTTTGACAGACTTCTGCAAACTGGCTATGCCAGATGCTGAGGTCCACTTCGACATTCGTAATGTCAACTTCGAATGGCCGACAACCATGATTAAAACATGAGTTCCACACTATAACTGTCAACTAGGAGTTCTCCATTCTGAGCTACTCTGAGCCCACACTCTTCCATATTTAGACCTCGGTCGGGCCAAGTCCACTGCAATCCATTGTGCCAAAAAGAATTATCACAGCAAATTGGATCACAATGCCATCTCAGCATTTTATGATTGTATTAGACCACTTGATCCGAATTATAAGCCTGTTACTCTCCCACCAAATGTCACCCCTGATAGCAAACCAGTACACGATGCAAATTTAGTACAATCCGCTCATCCCAAAAAGTGGGTACATTCACCTGCAGAGGCCTCACCACCACTAACACATCCAGATAAACGACCGTCGCCCATTAGCCCTCATCCTGGCACATCCAGTGACCACTGTATTTACATTCCAGTGGACCCCTCTATGATCCCTCTACCAGACTCACCTCCACCGGCGCCACCATTTTCTCCTGAGGATTTTCCTCCTCTTCCGCAGAGGGTGTCGAATGCTAAAGGTGCTAGTAAACAGCCTGGTCCAAGGACCCAGCTGCACGAAAGATCCCTCAACCACGGTGCACACCATCGCCATGCGCCAAACCAGAGAAGCCCACAGCCTTGAAACAGAATAAGTTCTGGAAATTCAGAAATGAGGCCACCAACAGACCAAATTGGCAACTTCCTACCCTTGACAAAATGATCTTGATCGTCGGAGATTCAAAATTGAGTCAGACTAATGTGGATCCTCATCCATATACTCAGGTTGCCTGTTTCACTGGGGCATCGATTACTGATCTTAGAACGATCATTAATAAATACACAGGGAAATTCCAACCTAAGAAAGCAGTCCTCACCATAGGAATAAATAATAGGAAAAATCTGATCTCAGCCTCTGAGTATCGACTTAGGTTATTATTCAGCATTGTAAGAATGAAATTTCCCAAGTCTATGATCTTCTTCACTGAACTAAATTTCTCTGCAGCCTCGACCACTCAGCAAAAGCAGGCACTCGATGCAATTAATCATACTGCCACGTCAAGCAAGGCCAAGTCCTCTGAGTCCAAGTTTATTGTCATACCCAGTCTTCCTTCGACATAATTCGGAGTGGGCTCCAAACCTAAAATGTGTTGACCCAGCAATCAGTGAAAGTATAAAACTTTACTCTGAACGTATTGAAAATACTACATTTCCAAACGATCAGCAACATTTATCCTATGAGCAACGTCAGTCCCTATTAGGTTTATCTAGAAAAAGTGAAATTGTCATCAAACCTGCGGATAAAGGATCGGCCACTGTAATAATGGATAAAGACAACTACATCAATGAAGCGCATATACAGCTTAGTAATCCGAAGCATTACCGAAAACTATATTAACCACTTTGGCAAAATAACTGTAGCAAATTCAACGAAATTCTCCAAAAAATTGTTGATAACAAGAAGATATTTGAAAAGCAATTTAAATACCTGTGTGCAAAAGATGATTCGAAACGACGTGCATTTTATCTTCTTCCTAAAATCCATAAGTCTGTTGACTCGTGGACAGGATTCAATGACACCACCAGGACGACCCATCATTTCAGATTGTGTTTGGAATCATATAGGATTAGTAAATTTATCGACTACCATCTTCAGGCAATTGCGAATAGACATTTAGCTATCTGAAAAACACCGAAGACTTCCTAGCCCAGGTCTCTAAGGTCGCGGCCCCTCCAAATTCATTCTTAATTACAATGGACGTCGATGCTATGTATACAAACATTGACATCGAAAAGGGTCTACATTCAATTCACAGAGCATTTGCCGCCTATCCTGACACCAACAGGCCCGACAGAGAAGTAATAGCTCTATTAGAGCTTAGTCTAAAGGGCAATGACTTTGAATTTGCTGGTGACATTTTTCAACAAATTTGTGGCTGCACAATGGGTAAGCGTTTCAGCCCAGGTTTCACTAACCTTTGCATGGCAGAGTGGGAAAAGGAAGCACTCGCAAACTGTCCAAATCAGGCGCTCATTTACTGCCGGTACCTCGATGACATTTTCAAGATCTGGCAACATAGTAAGGAAGCATTTGCCGAATCACCGGCCATTCTGAATTATCATGATCCGAATATCAAACTAAAAGCACAAATTGATGAGATGTCCGTAGATTTCCTGGATGTAACTTTATACAAAGGTATAAAGTATGCAACAACTGGCTACTTAGACTACAGGGTTTATTTTAAGCCAACCGACTCGCATCAACTACCGCACAGGAAATCATTCCATCCACCGCATACTTTCAAGGGACAAATCACAAATAATCCGTTTTCATAGAAATTCGAGTGATAGGAAAAACTTTGAATCATTATGTTCGACCTTATTCAAAGCCCTCAAATCGAGAGGATACTCTTCTAGGTTCCTGCGTAAAATAAAGTCTGAAACGTTGCATAATTTGGAAATCATTCCAGATAATACCAGAAATTCTCAGCCTCCCAAAATGTGTCATAATCGTCCGATTATTGGTGAAGGAGAATCTCGGAAATGTGAAGAGAAAAGGTGTAAATTGGGTAAATGTCTTCCTTCCCAGAGTACATTCACGAGCTTTCAAATCAAAAGCAAATTTCAAATTCAGTCAAAATTAGATTGCGATCTGAAAATGTCATTTACTTAATTTCATGCAAATTGTGTCAAAATCAGTATGCTGGCGAAACTAAAAATCCATTAAGCTGCCGAGCAACTAGAACCTTTTAGATATTAGACTAGAGGAAGACACACATGTGGCTGAACATTTTAATCGTCCTGTTCATTTCGTCACTCGTGACTTTGAAATTATGCCTATCGGACAGCTACCTCCTTCAAACACAGCAGAGGAAACTGATAAACAAAGAAAACTAAGAGACTCGTTTTGGACTAAAGAACTCGAAACACAATGGCCAAGGGGCATAACTTCGGACCCAGGCCTTTCGGATCAACGTGAGATTATCCCATTTCCTCTCACATACAATCCGAAAAATGTTGAAATTGCGAAAATCCTAAAGGATGAGTATCACAAATTGCATTTGAGAAAAATCCCAATCTACGCGACATCTTGGTGCGTTTACAATATTACATCTATACATGCCAGTGCCAGTTCCGTTATTGTATTACTTTATAAATCCATAACTTGTATAAAATATTCGCCTACATCGTCAGGCAGTCTATCAGTCCTTCATTAGATCCACCTAGTAAAAGGTATATAGAAATCTCACCTTCTCCAAATAAATGGTTAAATTGAGCCTATTATTACCTTTTGAATTTCATGATTGTTTGAGCAAGAAAACTGTCATTCATTCCATCTTTCCTCCCTCTATTCTTCCCTCTACCCGTCATTATGTCTCTCCTCCTCTCGTTCATTCATTCATTACCCCCATTCCTTCATTCTTTCCAGCCTTCATTCCTGCTTTCCATCCATTGACATGTGTTCGTTCGTTCCTTCGGAGGGAGGGAGAGAGAGAGAGAGAGAGTGAGCAAGAGTGAGAGAGAGAGAGAGCGAGAGGGGGAGTGAGTGAGGCAAGGACGGAGGGAGGGTGAGAGAGAGAAAGAGAGAGAGAGAGAGAGAGAGAGAGAGATCGAGAGAGAGCGAAAGAGAGGGAGAGAGAGAACCGGTAGGGTAGGTATGAAGAGAAGATATTGAGAGAAAGAGAAGAGAGGAGACGGAAAAGAGATGTACGGAGTGGGTCCGGGAGGCAAGATTGTAGGGAGCTGGTGGCTGTGGCGAAGCAGGTGCGGGGTAGTGAGGGATTCAAACAGTTGTAGCCTAGCATAGCTTTAAAATATATCATCTCAATAATGCATTTAAATCTACATGCCCACTATTGAATCAAGGTTGGCCGTTGCCTCTATAAAGAGTCTATACATCCAGTTGTTTGACTTTGTATGGTGTAACCATGTTATATTAATTGCATTCGCTCTAAATGCTGTATGCCACAGACATGGTTTGTGAGTGTCAGTGCATAGCAACAATGCCATATGGGTCTTGCACATTGCACTTATAGGGCCCAAGTTTCCGCGTAATCCATTGTCGTATGTTCAGGTTAATGGTGCCCATTTACTATGTATTGTCTTAAGGAGTGTCCATTTACTATGTATTGTCTTAAGGAGGCAGAGAGGCATGGTAACGCAGATGATATTTACTGATAAGAACTGATTGAGACACTTGCTTCAACTTTTGTCCCGAATGACTGCCTAGCAGCCGTAGCCTGGTGCGTGGGCACTGTTGCGGCCATGGACAGTCCTCCGTAAATTGAGATTCGGACAAAGCGTCGGTGGAGCTAAGCTAGAGATGGGCATGGCATAGATTGAACTTGATTCATCAGTTGCACTGATTTGGTGCATTACTCTTGGTACTTTGCGATAGCATCTCTGTGTCTGCTACCCTAACATTCGCCTGGTCAGATCCTCTGCATGTGTTATTTAATTTTTCCTGGACATCTATCGCCAGCTTGTGTAAAGGATCAGAGGCGTGTGCTCTACAGTGGCAACCTTATCAGACATACAAACGCCAGACAGCCATACCAATAGCTATTAGCTGAAATCTCAACTAAATCCACTACAATGCGTTTTGTGTAATACTGTTACATATGTAATATGCGTGTGAATGTCTTGGCTATGTAAGCTCACATCTTTAAATAGATTATGATTCAAGTATTACAATCCCACCCACGTAAGTAAAGAAAACACACGGAATACCGTAAATGTGCCAATAACGCGTGCCATTATGCCTAGTCTCCATAGTACCATCATGAAAGTGGAGCAATATCGAGTTTCTAAAGCTGGCCCAGTTCTAAATACCACATCTAAATATCATTATTCAAATGGGAATCGGATAGGGCATGTAATTATTAAGCCCTCCCCCCCCCCCCCCCCGAAACACCCTGCATGCTCTGCTGTAAATGAGGAATAAATAATAAATTAGATTTTCTTTGAATATGTTTCATGTAATATTACTCAATTGCACTTAGCATCGTCAGAACGTCTCAAAGCATCTTGCTAGCTTAGGAAGGTGCTCGCGGTGATTATCACACGGCAATGCTTTTAGAAATTCCCTTTCACGATTCTGGAGCTGTTTTAAGGGAAAACCACCTGAGTTAATGCGAGGTGATTACTGGCTATTACCAAATGCTATTCTGCAAGTGAAATGGCTAGCAGAATAAATACAAATACATATTATAAGTACATAATGCATTACTAATAATGCAATTAAATATGATTTTCTATTCTGACATCCAAGCTCCATTTAGACCCGGCACAGACACACATCTATCTAGCACTAGCTTCTAGCTGGCATTAACACGTTGTTGACTATATTCGCATGATTTTCAGGTAACATCGATAGTGCCGTTTCAAGCAAAGACAATTTATATTACTCAAACTAGGAGTACTGACATTGCAATTATATTTCTCAACAAGTAAGAAGAAATGTAAGTGGGTTTTTTAAAACACGAATCCCAGATAAACTGCGCCTTCCACACACATAGTGCACAACATTGTTAGCGCCCACTGTATTGAAGAAGAGATGTGCTATGAAATAATAAATATAATATTAAAAAACCAATTCCCGGACAAATTACAGTAGCTTAAGCGTTTAATATGCTATTCAAGTGGCGTCGGGGAATTCTTAAGAGTGGGAAAATGAGGATGATCGGAAGGAAAGGACGTGAAGACAATGCCTGAATGGCATGGCCACGCCTGAATTGTTAAATGCACAGGGAGCTGCACTTCTTTGTTAGGATTAGCTGCCGCTGACTTTAATCTTAGGTTACCAACTGCATTAGACATGTTAACATTTGATTCACAGAATCACTATTTCAAAATATCTCTTCAGATAAGCTGTCGAATATTTTGAAATGAATTCGATAAGAACTTTTTGCTGTCATAGGAAGCAACAGCTTAAAGTCAAATTAGTTGCACATCAGTCAGCGTAATATATATTAACTTATAAATAAGTTTTCGGATTCTGTATTTCAGGTTTTGGAGGGTTAATGACATAAATGTTGGTGTGCAGATTTGAGTGACAGATCGGATGACACCATTACATTGGTAATATAGTTACTGTATTCAGATTACGCTTGCACTTGTCAGACTTTAAATCTCAAAATTGTTAACTGGTCATATGGTTATGTCTCGTGCATATATGCATTGGTTGTGCTTCGAGTATTGTATCATCTCCTATCCGATTACCACAGATGACATGGATAACCGCAGTAATTACCGCGATTACATTATGGCAAATATATACCATTTATCCAAGGCATGTCCATCCCAAAGACGGGTACATTGAATTATTTACATTGCAAACAAACTCCAGTTACACACTTTGAAACCAATTTGACAACAACCTGTTGTTGCATTCGGTTGAATTGCGATAGCAACATACTCTGTCCAGGCTGAGAACTCAATAAAGCGAGATTATTAGCAGCTGCAGACGAGTTGACCTGAGAAACAGTTTATACACTATTATCAAATTCGTAAGTTAATACGTATAGGAAATTAGCATGTGAAATGCAACCTGTTGAATGTGACCTTGTCACCCATTTCACCAGAGGAGGACTAATAGGTATTTCTTCTTCTTTATTTAAAATCTTTGTTCAAACAGCTAAATGCATTTTAAAATTTAAATCTAACAACTGATTCGAGCATAACCGCTTCCATCCCAACTACCAGATATGACGAATTCTTTGCGCTGCAACATATTGACACCACGCTGACTAGAAGCTGTGGCAATACAAGACGCTATGGACGATTTCTATCTGGCGATTTAGATGAGATTACCATATCCATGGAACCTGATGAATGTGACCTTGGTACGCATCACATCAGCTGAAAATTAATGGCTCGGATGATTAATACGCAATTGAACATAAGTGAACATCGAAAATGTATTCCTCTTTATTATTATTCAATCCCAGAGACATGCGCGGTGCCTTATTAATACATTTCCTATTGTAACATGATAGTCGTTAACTACCGTTGAACAGCAATTCAGTGGGCTGACAACGTCGTTTAAACTCCACCACACAATCGATTAATTTGTTTTCTCGCTAGTAATCTGTATAGTCTTCATCTTGTCACGGCATGTCTAACGAAGATTCGAGTGTATTTCAGTATAAGTGAAGCTAGGGTAACATCTCTGGAAATAGTATCCTAGTGCCCTACCGATGTGTTGTTAATTTAGGGGTCCGATGGGTCCCTCGAGATTATGATGTCATAATCAATTACGCCACATAATACCTGCCGTCACAAACAAAATAATGTCGAACTATCCGCCATGAATCTACAAACTTATGTCAAGTGTACGAATTGAATTTTGCATGCCGAGTCTCCAATGTAATACACATTGTGTTGAATATTTCGAAACTAATTTGACTTGGAGCTGGGACGGGGAACAACAACCACAAGTCACATTAGCTTCGAATTATTCAACAGCTTACATTTATATTTGCCGTGGAACTGTGAGTCTGGGAATTTTGAGTTCAAAGCATGTAGATCGACTCAAACACATATAGAAAGTGGGCAGTGCTTATTAGAAATAAGTATGCATAGCTAGAAATGGATATGAGGACCCTTTCAATGGTATCCTTATTAATGCGAGTCTTACATGTTATTCATTTTACTCAAGAAATATACTGCCGCCTCATATTGCGGGTTCCATATTCTCGCGGCAATATGAGTTTCTGCTATAAAAAAAACCCCGACGCTCCCTACAGTCTGTTTCGCATGGCGACACTGTAACCAGGAAGTCAAATATGCTCGGAAACAACATTTCCCCCAAAAATGACCCGATTATTAGTGAGTAAAATAGAAAGCTACAATGTACAAGCACCTGTCGATATTATAAGATGAGCGTATATACCCTACCTCCAAAACGCATTACTAACTTAAAAAAACACCTAATATATAAAACTTGTATCTGACTGAAATATGTCGTCTGCTAGTGTATTTATATCAGCAAGAATAATGTATGCATGAACGCATGCACGAACAGACGCACGAATGCATGCACGCACACACCCACGCACTAATGTACTCACGAATTAATGCACCCACACCCACATACACACACGCGCACATACACCCACGCAAGTATAGATGCACGCACGTACAGATGTACGAGCACACACCCACACACACACACACACATACGAACAAACGCACGGACGCACGAACGTACGCACGCAGGCACGCACTCACGCACACTTTTGCAGACACACAACTAAAAGATGTCCTACGGATATGGTTTCATGTTGGCCCACCATTGATTTTGGTTGGGATTAGATTAATTTAAGAATAGGTAGGGAGGGATGAAACCTTGTCATTGTTATCAGGAACTATGAGGTCTAACTTAGATCTTACTAGCAAATTTTTCAGGTTTGGATTTCTATTGTAAGCTATTACTGATCGTGCTTTGATCGGTTCCTTTAATTTAGATTGCAACTGTGAATATTAGTCTTTCATGGTTTTCGCTAATTCAACATTGCGTCTATTGTATATGAGTTGAAATGGGATAATTTTGTTCTTTTGTGATATTCCTGAATCTACATTTATTCCAAATGGTGCTTTTGTTTGGAGTGTTCTCATCCAATGGCCTTCTCGTATTTTGCGAAATGAAATTGTTTCTTCTTCCCTATCGAAGGTCGGAATCTGTTCTATTGGCATGGTTTCATAATGATGTTCAACTGAATGATCAGGAAGTTGGAAATGTTGAGCAATTGGCGTATCTGCTGAGGTGTTAATATCAGAAACGTGGCGTCTAGCACGCACTCTAAATGCATTTTTTGTTTCACCAACATACTGTTTCTGGCAAAGGGCACAATTGATCAAATAGACTACATTCTCAGAATCACAATGCATATTAGTTCGAATATGATATTCATTTTTAGTTTGAAAACTCAGGAATGTTTGTTGGTCTACAATATAGTTGTTTAGTTTGCATCTATTTTTGTCACATTTAGAAACTGATCCATCGCACATGATTGGTTTATTGTGTTTAATTTGGACAGGCTCAAACTCGGGTCCGCTATGAGGTTTTAGATTTTCAAGCTCATTGATGGTGTCTGCTTTAATTATTCGAAGAAAACGGGCTGAATAGCCTCGTGCTTTCAAAGTATCAAACAGAGTAGAGCATGCACTATTCAGATTTTGCCTGTTGCTAGAGTTTCGAAAAAATCTTATGATTTGCGATTTGATCAGACCTTTAAATGTGTGTGGAGGATGAAATGATTTTTTGTGAAGCAGCTGATGTGAGTCTGTTGGCTTGAAGAATACTTTATATTCTAATTTTCCAGAGGAATCAAATTGAGGACCCTTATAGATCGTGACATCTAAAAAGTCAACTGATGATCCACTAATAGTAGCTTTTAGCTTGATGTTTGAATCCTGGTTATTTAAAATGCGAAAAAATTCCCAAACGTCTTCTTCTGAATGTTGCCAAATTATGAAGATGTCATCTAGATATCTGAGGTAAAGAAGAGGATTTTTGGTTGATTTGTTCAGTGCCTCCTCTTCCCACTCCGAAACATAAATCGTGGCAAAATTTGGGCTGAATCGTTTACCCATTGCGCATTCCACAGATTTGAATGTAATTTTCACCATTAAATTGGAAATCATTTCCTTTAAGACTTAGCTCTAATAATTTTAGAATTTCCGTATCTAGTTGATCTGGATCAGGAAATTTGACAAAAGAATTCTTAATAGCATTGACTCCAGCATCAATATCTATATTGGTATACATAGCATCTATGTCTAATGTGACTAAATATGCATCTTTCGGAACTGACAATTTGGATAACATAGAAAGAAAGTGTTCTGTGTTCTTGAGAAAGCTATTGTGTCTATTAGCAATGGGCTTTAAATAGTAATCGATATATTCTGAAATGCCATAAGACTCACTGTCACAGTCTGAAATGATGGGTCGTCCAGGTGGTGTCCATGGATCTAACCAGGTACTGATAGGTTTATGGATTTTAGGCAAGATATAAAATGTTCGATTTTGTGGATTATTCTCACCTACCAGATACTTTAGCTGTTTCTTATCGATGTACTTATCTGTATGCAATGAATTAAGTATTTCAATGAAATTTTGTCGGTTTTGAGGCCAAATTAAATTATCAAGTTTTCTGTAATGCCTGGTGTTAGTTAACTGCCTTTCGGCCTCGCGGATGTAGTTTTCTCTAGACATAATCACAGTTGCTGAACCTTTATCGGCTAGTTTTATAATAATATTCTGATTTCTATGTAATTTATTGATGGCCTGTCGCTCGAGAAATGAAAGGTTTTGCTTATTGTTTGTAACTGGCAATGATCTGGCTATACCAGCAACCGTGTTTATGGTTGCTTTAATATTGTCATCAACTATCCTATCTGGACGGTCCCAACCGGATTTTCCAGTGAATGGTTTTGACTCTCCATTTAAATTTCGAAAATGATGGGCTATTTTTACTGAATGACCAAAATTAGCTACTTCAATAAGACCTGTGTCTAAAAGCAAATCGAATCCTGTTGGTTTTGGAGTTGGTACACAAGTAAGACCACGATCGAGAATTGAATTAGGTTTGTTCCTAATCCTATGTTAGAGGAGCTATTGCTGTGACCCACATTTAGTTTAAACTAAGTACCGTCAACCAATGGTTATAAATACACTTAGCTGTTTCTTTCGTCCAATGGATTCTATCCTTCTCAACATGAAAATTGGCATCAGAAATTTTGGGGATGACCTTATCAACGTGGCAATTGGACCTTGCTGATTCGTTGATATGCTTGAGACAGTACTTTTGCCTGTCTGTCAAGCTATCAGAGAAGTTAATCTCAGCAAAGTGCAACTCGCATTAGGGAAGGTGTTTTTAAATTCACGCGCCATGAACGTAAATGGCTTGAGGCGTGGCGACACTGTAACCAGGAAGTCAAATATGCTCAGAAACAACATTTCCCCCCAAAATGACCCTATTATTAGTGAGTAAAATAGAAAGCTACAATGTACAAGCACCTGTCGATATTATAAGATGAACGTATATACCCTACCTCCAAAACGCATCACTAACTAAATAAAATCTAATATATAAAACTTGTATCTGACTGAAATATGTCGTCTGCTAGTGTATTTATATCAGCAACATAGACAAATCCCATGGTCAGCGAGTCCGCCTCGCTACTGGACGATTAAAGTGTATGAAAAAAAACAAGGGTCGCCATTTATAATAAGCTCAGAAAGTTGCTACGTCATTACACGTTATCATGCAATAACTGTATAGGTGTCCCAATTACGCGTGTTATAAACATGAAATGTCACGCCCTACTGCATACGGTATAAGAGAAACAAGATTTTGACCGATTTTCAAAGAAATGATAGCGTACTTGTAGAAGACAGTTGACCTGGATATTGATATGTCTTGATATTTGTTTCTGTGTTTTGACGACGCTGGTCCACCTTTGATAATGGTCTTTGTTTACCGCGAGTATATGCCCAGCTTCTCTGAAATACAACCACCTACCCTGGCGTTTTCCCGAGGTGATACACAAACTTTCCTCTGCACAAAATTGAAGTAGAGTTTGTGGAAAATTGGGGGAATAGGCCACGCACATTTTAGCTGAGGCCTGCCCACTTTGAATGCACACTTGGCTCAATTTTCACGCCGTGAATGCTGTCTGTCGGTCGGTCGGTCGGTCGGTCGGTCGGTCGGTCGGTCGGTCGGTCGGTCGGTCGGTCGGTCGGTCGGTCGGTCGGTCGGTCGGTCGGTCGGTCGGTCGGTCGGTCGGTCGGTCGGTCGGTCGGTCGGTCGGTCGGTCGGTCGGTCGGTCGGTCGGTCGGTCGGTCGGTCGGTCGGTCGGTCGGTCGGTCGGTCGGTCGGTCGGTCGGTCGGTCGGTCGGTCGGTCGGTCGGTCGGTCGGTCGGTCGGTCGGTCGGTCGGTCGGTCGGTCGGTCGGTCGGTCGGTCGGTCGGTCGGTCGGTCGGTCGGTCGGTCGGTCGGTCGGTCGGTCGGTCGGTCGGTCGGTCGGTCGGTCGGTCGGTCGGTCGGTCGGTCGGTCGGTCGGTCGGTCGGTCGGTCTGTCTGTCTGTCTGTCTGTCTGTCTGTCTGTCTGTCTGTCTGTCTGTCTGTCTGTCTGTCTGTCTGTCTGTCTGTCTGTCTGTATGTCTGTCTGTCTGTCTGTCTGTCTGTCTGTCTGTCTGTCTGTCTGTCTGTCTGTCTGTCTTTACATTGAAAAAAACGCATTGGCACAGGAATTTAAATAAAAATTTCTTTACCTAAATTTGTCCTATCGAGACCAAGTTTAGATTTACTTAGAGTGGTCCCCCCTTGAGATTAGTTGGGGTAATATGAACTTATCAGTAGGTCGCTTTAACAGGTAAAGGCTGGGATTGATCCTACATTATAGAGAAATCACACACACACGAATGCACGCCCGCACGCACGCACGCACGCACGCACGCACGCACGCACGCACGCACGCACGCACGCACGCATCTGAACGAATGCACGCAATAATACATGCACACAGTAATACATGCACGAATGCACGCAATAATGCATGCATGAACGCATGCACGAACGGACGCACGAATGCATGCACGCACACACCCAGGCACTAATGTACTCACGAATTAATGCACCCACACCCACATACACCCACGCAAGTATAGATGCACACACGTACGGATGTACGAGCACACACCCAT